>PVKE010030863.1:0-19376 GCA_004027555.1 Craseonycteris thonglongyai
TTTGCCGAGAAAAGGAGCTGTTGGGTTTGTTTTCAAGACACTAGATAGTCTATTCCCATGGGATAGTAGTATTAGTCACAGAAGGGAAGTTATCAACCACAAAAGTTTACGGCTATTTTAGTTCTAGCCCTTTGTCAGTGTTGTGTGATTGTCTACACAATCTCTCTGGCTCCTTCCCCTCTATTTCCTTCCTTTTGTTCATGTTGTCTCCTCCAAATTTGAATTCACTTCCAACAATTTCTCTAAATAAATATCCCCCGTTTTTTAACTGCTCAGTGATTTATTCTTTTTCTGCTTCTCACAGTGCCTCAAACATGATTATAAGCTCCACAGGAGCAAGATCCATGAGCTGGGCAACTCATTGGTAATCAGTAAACTTGAATTGAATTTCACTTCTTTCTCTATTCTAGAGGAGTAAAGGGTAAGAATGAAAGGAAATGATGGGGAGATTTTAGAAGGTGGTTATATTCAGCAGTAATTTTTTTAAAATTCCATAGAATAAAATTTATTTATTACTCAGACCAAATTGTTGTTTCATATTTTCTATAAAGATCCAAATTTGGGACTCAAAATAAACTCTTTGAAACTTAAGAACTTAATTTTCCTTTTTTAGTCTTAGTCCAGGCAATTTCTTATCTGTCCACTTCCTATATAACCAGAATTTACCCAGCAAATACTTGGTTAATGTTTATTTGGCTTCTACTGCACTGCTGGACATTGTGCAGGTCACAAACAACAATACTTAAGAGCAAACTCACCTTTCCTGTAAAGATATGGAATGAGATGAATAAACTCTTCACTCTTCCCCTCAAAACGCTGACTGCTATGTACACAAGGCAGACCCTTCTGCCTAAAGTTCTTGTCACCCACTTACTCCTCTTATCATGCTGTTCCTGAGCACCAAAACTTTAGCCCTGCTTCAAGGACATGCCTAAATTTTGCTTCCTTTTGGAAAAGTAACCCAAATATCCCAGTCCACACCAATGACTCTGAGACTGAGTGCCAGTCATGTTGTTTTCAGTACCACATATTTGGTACTTTGTATATGCTCTGTTTTCTTATTCTTTTTTCTTTTTCTGCATATCTATTTCCCCAGATAGATTGAAACCACTCTTAAATTACTTTTTATCCATTGCCACCTAAGACTTGGCAAATTACAGCAGCTCACAAAACATTATGTTTTTTTTCTGTTTGACTTATATTTTACTTAACATGATTTCAAAGTTCATCCACATTGTCTCAAGTGGCACTATTTTTATCTCTTCTTATTGCAGAGTAATAATCCATTGTGTAAATGCACCACAACTTCTTCATCCAGTAAATTCACTTATATGTGAAATATAAAATTGTAAGTATGGGGAAGCCTCGTGGCTCAGTGCGTTAGATGCTTGCCTTGCAGCCCTAGGGTCTGAGGATTGAGTCCTGGCCCCAGCCCATGCAGACCCGTATGATGAACTGGGGTGTGCTTCCCATGTAGGAGACACCCAGTTTGGTTGTCACTGGGGCAAGCTTCCCACATGTGGGAGGCCCCCAATTTGGCCCCCAGCTCAAGGGGCATATCTCCCATGTGGGAAGCCCCCAGTCTGGTTCCTGCCCTGCATGGCCTCCGCCCATCTGTGTGGAACAAAACCATGTTGAAAACCGATGATGTACAACTATGGAGACTGCTCTGGGTCTCCCTCCCCTTCTCTGTCTATCTCTTTCTGTCAAAAACAACAAAATAAATCTTTTTAAAAAACTGAAAGTAACAAAGAAACAAAATCTCATGGACATAGTCAATAGTTTAGTGGTTACTTGAGGGAAGTGGGGAGGGATTTGGTGGATGAGGGAGGAGGAGCCAAATAAATGGTGATAGAAAGAGAATTTACTCTGGGTGGTGAGCACATGATGAAACACATAGACTATGTATTGCAGAATTGTATACCTGAAATCTATGTAATTTTTACCAACCAATATCACCCCAACAAATTAAAAAAGAAAAAGAAACATTATGGTTCAGCATAAGCAATATAGCTATTGATTACAACATCCAGCATATTTTAAAGTAACTCTCTGGACAACATTCTATTTCTCGCTTTCTTTATAGTCAATGTTTTTCAAGGGTTCTCTTATACTTACTGCTTCTAATTCTTGATTGACCATCTTCTTTTCAAGCCATTATTTTTACTTTTCCCCTACAATTTTAATAAACTTTCTTTCCAATGGACTTCTGTGTTGCCAAATATCCTGAGCTGTTTTCTTTTAGACCAAAGCTTGCTTCTCTTCTCTTAGCACAGGATGTCAATCACTATGAATTGAGTTATCCAAATGATTCTTCCCTATTTTTCAACCCCCTAATAAAATCAGTCACCATGTCCTTTTTATTCTACTCTTTTAATAACATTCCAGTTATGTTTTCTACACATTGAGTACTCATCCCTTTTGGCATTCAGTAATCTAAAAATATGTTTATTAGTATCCCATTTCTAGAGAAAAACTATTTGTAGAATATCTCTTTTCAAAGTGTTAGATATTAAGTAATAATAATAATAAGTAATATATGTGTTAGGCATAGTTCTAAGCAACATATCAATCAATTTAATTATCACATAACCCATGAAGTAGATATAATTATTATGCCATTTTAAACATAAAGAAATTGAAAGGTTACTTCCCAAAGTTACTGCAGAAAGGTTACTTCCCAAAGTAATACAGTTTTGTACTTTGAATTCCTCCTCTCATTTAGTCTGCAGTAGCCTTATATGGTGGTATTAATATTTCATCTTACAGCTGAGGAATTGAGACTGAGAAGCTTAAGAGACATTTTCTAAAGCCACACATTTGGTAAAAAGTGTCAAAATTACAATTAGAATCCACATCTATTTGGCTTTAAAATTAATTTACTTTCCTGCACACTTGCTTTGATAGGGTCACACCAAATAGTTTAAGAAAAATTAAATTGAAAAGTATGGCCTAAATGTGTAACCTGACATATTAATTTAGGAACACTTATTTTTAGTATTGTTATCTGTTTTTTAAAGATTTATTTTATTGTTTTTGAGAGAGAGAGACAAGGGATAGGGCCCAGGGCAGTCTCCATAGTTGTACATCATTAGTTTTCGACATGATTTCATTCCACAAAGGTGGGCAGAGGGCTGCACAGGGTGGGAACCAGGCCAGGAGCCTCCTGCATAGGAGGCACACCCCTGTGAGCTGGGTGCCAAACCAGGGGCCTCCTACATGGGAAGCACACCCCAGTTCTACAGATGGGCCCCATGTGCCAGGGCTGGGATTCGATTCCTGGACCCTGGGGCTGCATGGTGAGTGCTCAACACTGAGTCATCCTGGCTTCCCATAGTATTGTTTTTAATGGAAGCTAAATGGATGAGTTTTAAACCAGTGAAGTCTACAAGTTAAAGAAAGTAAGTCAAACAAAGAACAAAAATGATGACTAAGGAGGAAAGGCTGCACACAGAGACCAAAGGAAAAGGGACAACATGAAGGAAAGAGGTGAGTGTGGGAGTCATGAAGAGAGGACATGGGTCTAAGCATGGTGGGGGGTGGAGGGGACCTATGGCATCTGAAGGGGGAGCTAAGCTGAAACACGATAAGATGAATTACCTTGATAGTGTTTAGAAAATCTAATGAGAGTGTGTTAAGAGAAAATGTGATGACTAAATAGTTCAACAATATTCATATTTCATGATGTTAGCTTTATGCAATTGAGTTACTTATGAATATACCAGCTGAAACAAAACCAAAGAGTAATTTTATCCAAAGCTATGAAGAGTTTGTATGCAGCATGAAAGTGACAAATGACTAGAATTCTAAAGATGTCTACAAACTACCCAGCATGTTGTGGATACTTTGTATTCTGCACTTACCCAGCACTGCAGAACATTTTATTCTTAAAGAATTTAGTGGGCTTCTGTTTTGTTTTAGTTTTTTGTTTTTGATTTGTTTACAGCTCTTTTATTTAACTCTATGATGACAGAAACAACAGTCTTACAAATGTTAGCCACACACCCTGTAGAGTCAAGAAAACAAATGCAAACATGAGTTTGAGTGTCTGGTCTCATGAGATGATGATTCAGAGTGACTCCAAATTCAGGCCTTTGAAAATTGCTTAGAGAGCACTGTGGACTGTGGAACAAATAAGGGACTAAGGTTTGAAGCATTTGGGTTCAAACTTCTGCTCTGTCATTTAACCAACCAAGTGACTTAGAGTTAAGACATTAATTTACTGAGTTTCAAATTCCTCGTGTTTAGCATTATGAGGTTATTTTTAAAATAAAGATTAAACACAATAATACTTGTGAAAAAAATCATGTAGTATAAGTCTGACACACTGTGCTTCCACAATAAAGAAAAGCAGAAAATGAAACATCAGCATTAGATAATTAATTTATTGTTTTTTTTATAAAACAGAACTATGATGACTCAAACGATTAAATGATGCATTCCTCACAGAATAATAAATCCCATTTTCAGATTTTGTCCTATTGGGGAAAAAAAGTCTTCAAATGTTTGCAAAATAGTTTGGTGATCAGGAGGACATTCAATGCATGAGTGCTTAAGGTGGTAAGCGACACAGTGGTCCTGAGAAGGCCCAGCAGATGCCCACCTCTATGACATGACTTATGGCTTGACTCCTGCCAGCTTTTCAGGTGATGCCTGTCCTCTTATCTTTAGTAGTCATTTCTCCTCATGAAGTTTCTGCCAATTTTCTCATTTTATAATCATCTTTCTTTCTTAAGTTCGTATGGTTATAGCACAGTGAAAAAAAGATTGGATTAGGAAAACAGCTCTGTAAATAAAATCTTCTTAAAAATTTACTCAAACTATTTATATGAGCTGAAATTCTCTTATCTTTAAGAACTATTTTGTCAGGTTATTATAAGGATTAAACACTAAGTCAGTATGACCTTAATGGCTTCTAAAACACTATATGAATATTACCATTCATCATTTATGTGTACTCTGTACCCTCCACTCAGCTGTCAGCACCTAAAAAGCATAGACCAACCTTTTTGTGTTTTCAAATATTCAGGGATTAGAAGTTTTGTTTTTTTGTGTTCTTGTGGTTTGTTTTTTTTTTAGACACTGGACATTCAGTAGACACTATTAATGCTGGCAATGTTGTGTGGTTTGTTCAAGAGAAAGAAGAGTCTTTAAACTTTATCTTAACTCTTAAGATAATCCTAGTAATTTCTCTACTGTCCAGAAGTGAATAGGTACATGATGATGACTATGGATGTAGGTAAAATATGTTCAAGGTAAGAAAAAGAGCAAAACTAATCAAAATTATGGACAGTACCATATTTCCTCTTTTAAGATGGAATGCAAATTTGAAGTCAAACAATTACTTTTGCAGATGATAAAAGTCCATTTCCAACTTGAAAGAGCTACTAAAAGATAGTTTCCTCTGACAGCTCTTGCTGAAACTGGCATCTGTGGAACATTACGTCTGAACACCAACATTGCCTTGTTATAGCTTGAGTGGAGGCCTTGCAGTTTGACTGCAGCTGATTTATGACATGATAAAGAATTCTGAATGTTGTGATGCTGTTTGCAGTGTTTTTCATGACAAAGTAGTAGTTAGGAGACATATGTTGTTATTTGATAATTTTGAAAACTTTGAGAAAGCTACAACAGCTTGGCAAAATGTAGCTGGCCAGAAAACATGTTTGAAGTATTTTGGAAGCCCTGTACCTGTCCTCAAAGGCAGAGTAAAAGTCAAGAAAGACACTGCATGAAAGCAAATCCCAGCACCTGATTCTGGAAGTCTTATTACAATTCTTTATTGTTCTTTTCCTCCTTTTGTTTGAACAATTTCATGCATAGGATAAATCACAGGAAATCCAAAGTGTTTACTTTCAAATGGGAGTTTTTTAAATATATGTTTTTAAACATAGAATATATCTGGCAAATGTTTATCTGCAGTTTTACTCTTCAAAATATATTAGGATTTCTTCCACATAATTTCTGGCTTATATTTCTACAGAATTTTATGCCTCTGGTAGCTACACATGCATAAAAATGCAATTAAATATATTTCATAATTTCATACATAAGTATGTGGTAAATGATCAAAATGCACATCCCAACACCAAATGCTGGTGAAAATGGAGAAACAGGAACTCTCATTCATGGTTGTTAGAATACAAAATGGTATAGCTACCGTGGAAGAGACTAGCAATTTCTTAGAAGATGAAACATAATTCTTACCTAAATATCTAGCAATTGCACTCCTTAGTGTTTACCCAAAGGAGATGAAAACTTATGTCTACATAAAAATCTGCACATGTATATTTACAGAAGCTTTATTCACAGTTACAAAATTTGAGAGGACCTAAGATGTCCTCTCATAATTGCATGAATACATAAACTGCAGTACATCCAGAAAATAGAATAATTTCAATACTAAAAAGAAAAGCTATCAATTCATTAAAAGACCTGGAGGAATCTTAAGTACATATTATTAAGTGAAAGAAGCCAATGTGAAAAGACTGCATTTTGTATCATTCCAACTCTATGACATTTTGGAAAAGGTAAAAGTATGGAAAAGGTAAAAAGGTCAGTGGTTTCTTGGTGGGGTGGAAGAGAAGGATGAATAGGCATAGCACAGAGGACTTCAGGTGCAGTGAAACTACTCTATATGGTACTATAATGGTAGATACACATCATTATATGTTTGTTCAAACCCACAGAATATACAACACCAGCAGTGAACTATAGTATGAACCATGGACTCTGAGTAATAATGATATATGAGTATCATATAAGTTCACCAACTGTAATAAATGTGCCACACTAGCTGGGAATGTTAAAACGTGGGAGACTATGCATGTGTGGAGGGGAGAGGGGATATATGAGAAATCTCTTAGTCTTTATCTCACTTTCACCAAAAACCTAAACTACTCTAAAAAATACCAGTACTCTATTAACTTCTTTTTATTTATTTATTTATTTATTATTGTTAAATTTATATGGGGTGACACTGATTGATAACAATTAGATAGTTTCCAGACTTCCAAGTCCACATCACATCACCCATGCATCACATTATGTGCCCACCTCCCAGAATCAGCTCCCCTTCCATTACCATATATCTGGTGCCCACCCCACCTCCCCCCACAACACTCCCTCCCCCCTCCTTCCCCCTCTCCAGATAACCACCAAACTATTGAGTGTGTCCATAATGCTGGTGCCCTTACCCACCTCCCCTCCCACTCTCCTTTCATCCTCCTCCCCTTCCCTCAGGCAATCACCAAGCTATTGAGTGTGTCCATAGGTCTCTGTGTCTTTGGTGCTTTCCGTTTTATATTCCACGTATAAGTGAGGTCATGTGTTTTCTGATTCTTTTAGTCTGACTTATTTTGCTTAATAAGATGGTCTCTAGGTCCATCCATGTCACAAATGACTGTATTTTGTCATTTCTTATCGCTGAGTAGTATTCCATTGTGGAAATGTACCACATCTTCTTTATCCAGTCATTTATCAAAAGGCATTTTGGTTGTTTCCATGTTCTGGCCACTGTGAACAGTGCTGCGATGAACATGCGGGTACAGACATCTTTAAAGATTAAGGTTTTCAGGTTTTTTGGGTAGATGCTCAGTAGAGGGATGGCTGGGTCATATGGTAATTCCATTTGTAAATTTTGAGGAATCTCCATACAGCCTTCCATAGTGGTTGTCCCAGTTTACATTCCCACCAGCAGTGTATGAGGGTTCCTTTTTGTCCACAGCCTCTCCAGCACTTGTTATCCTGTGTCTTCTTGATTATAGCCATTCTAACAGGTGTAAGATGGTATCTCATTGTGGTTTTTATTTGCATCTCCCTAATTGCTAGTGAAGTGGAGCATATCTTCATATATCTGTTGGCCATATGTATGTCTTCATGAGAGAAGTGTCTGTTAAGGTAATCTGCCCATTTTTTAATAGGATTGCTTGTTTTTTTCTTGTTGAGTTGTACAAGTTCTTTATATAATTTTGCTATTAGCCCCTTATCAGAGGCATTGTTTGCAAATATTTTTTCCCAGTTGGTTGGTCGCCTCTTTGCTTTGTTGATGGTTTCCTTTGCAGTGCAGAAGCTTTTGAGCTTGATAAAGCCCCGTTCATTTATTTGTGTTTTTACTTCGCTTGCCATTGAGGTCAGATTCATAAAGTCCTCCCTGAAACCCAGGTGTATAAGTTTAGTGCCAATGTTTTCGTCTATGCAATTTATTGTTTCCTTTCTTATTTGGAGGTCTTTAATCCATTTTGAGTTAATTTTGGTATATGGTGAGAGATCACAGTTCACGTTCAGCCTTTTGCATGTGGTTTTCCAATTTTCCCAGCACCATTTACTGAAGAGGCTTTCTTTTCTCCACTGTATGTTTTTCGATCCTTTATCAAAAATAATCTGTCCACACACTTGTGGGTTTATTTTGTAATTTTCAATTCTGTTCCATTGGTCTGTGTGTCTGTTTTTCTACCAGTACCAAGCTGTTTTGATTACTAAGGCTTTGTAATACACATAAAAGTCAGGCAGTGAGATGCCCCCAGCTTTATCCTTTTTTTTAGGATAGCTTTTGCGATTCGTGTTTTTTTGTGGTTCCATACAAATTTGATGATTTTTAAAATCTATTTCTTGAAAGAACGACTGGGATTTTGATGGGAATGGCATTGAATCTGTATATTGCTTTGGGGAGTATGGCCATTTTAACTATGTTGATTCTTCCAATCCATGAACATGGAATGTCTTTCCATGCTCTTTAATTTCTTTTAAGAGTGTCTTATAGTTTTCAGTGTATAAGTCCTCCGCGTTCTTTGTAAGACTTATTCCTAGGTATTTCATTTTTTTGTTTGCAATGGCAAAGGGAATGCATCTTCTCATCTCTCTTTCTGAAGTTTCATTGTTGGCATACAAAAATGCAGTTGATTTTGGGACATTGATTTTGTAGCCTGGGACATTACTGTATTTGTGTATTATTTGTAATAGATTTCTGATAGAATCTTTAGAGTTTTCTATATACAGGATCATGTCATCTGCAAAGCGTGACAGTTTAACTTCTTCTCTCCCAATTCTAATACATTTTATTCCCTTCTCTTGTCTAATTGCTCTGGCTAGAACTTCCAGAACTATGTTGAACAGCAGTGGTGACAGGGGGCATCCCTGTCTTGTTCTTAATTTTAGGGAAATAGGCTTCAGCTTTTCCCCTTTCAGTATAATATTTGCTGATGGTTTGTCATATATGGCCTTTATTATGTTGAGGTATTTTCCTACTATTCCCTTTTTATTCAGTGTTTTTATCATTAATGGGTGTTGAATCTTGTCAAATGATTTTTCTGCATCGAGATAATCATGCATTTTTTTAAATTCTTTGCCTGGTTTATGTGCTGGATTACATTGGTTGATTTGCGTATGTTGAACTATCTTTGTGCCTCTGGATGAATCCCACTTAGTCATGGTGAATAATCTTTTTAATGCATTGTTGTATTCTGTTAGCTAAAATTTTGTTTAAGTTTCTTGCATCAGTGTTCATCAGTGAGATTGGCCTATAGTTTTCCTTTTTGGTATTGTCTTTCCCAGGTTTTGGCATTAGGAGATATTAGCTTCATAGAAAGAGATGGACAGTACTTTCTCCTCTTGAATTTTCTGGAGTAATTTTGGGAGGGTGGGCACTAGTTCTTCTTTGAATGACTAGTAGAAATCATTGGTAAAGCCATCTGGTACAGGCCTTTTGCCTTAGGGCAATTTTTGGATAATTGTTTCAAGTTCTATACTGTTGATTGGTCTGTTTAGGTTATCCAAATCTTCTTGGTTCAGTTTAGGTAAACTATATGTTTCTAGAAATTTGTCCATTTCCTCTAAATTGTCAAGTTTGTTGGCATAGAGTCTTTCATAATAATCTCTTATGATTGTTTGTATTTCTGCAGCATCAGTTGTAATCTCTCCCCTATCATCCCGTATTCTGGAAATGTGAGATTTTGTCCTTTTTTTTTTTTGGTGAGCCTAGCCAGTGGTTTGTCAATTTTATCGATTTTTTCAAAGAACCAGTTCTTTGTGGAGTTAATTTTATCTATTGTTTTTCTCTTCCAAATTTCATTAAGTTCAGCTTTGATTTTTATTAACTCTTTTCTTCTGCTGGCTTTGGGGGATCTCTGTTCTCTTTTTAGCTCTATAAGATGAGAGGTGAAGGTATTTACTTGTAGTTTTTCTTGTTTCTTCAGATAGGACTATAATGATATAAATGTCCCTGTTAATTCTGTTTTCGCTGTGTCCCAGAAATTTTGGTATGTCATATTTTCATTGTCATTCGTTTGTACAATTTTTTAAATCTCTTGTTTAATTTCTTCTTTGACCCACTTTTTTATAGTATGTTGTTCAATTTCCGTGTATATCTGGTTCTCTCTGCACTTAATCTTTTGCAGTTGATCTCTAGTTTCAATGCTTTGTGGTCTGAGAATACACTTGGTATGATTTGGATGCCCTTAAATTTGGTGAGGTTGGAATTATGTCCCAGAATATGGTCTATCCTTGAAAATGTTCCATGTGCACTAGAATGGAATGTATAGCCCTTTGTTGTAGGATGGAATAACCTGTAAATGTCAATTATGTCCATTTCCTGAAATGTATCATTTAGAGCTGCAATTTCCTTATTTATATTCTGCTTGGATGATCTGTCCAATGTTGTCAGAGGGGTGTTTATATCCCCCACTATAATTGTATTTTTGTCGAATTCTCCTATTAGGTCTGTTAGTAGTTGCTTTATAAATTTTGGTGCTTCCTGATTCGGGGCCTATATATTGATGAGTGTCGTGTTTTCTTGGTGCCTTGTCCGTTTTATCAAGATGTAATGTTCATTTTTATGTCTTATTATTTATTTTATCCTGATGTCTTTTTCATCAGAAATCAGTATGGACACTCCAGCTTTTCTCTGACTGCCATTTGCCTGGAGTATTGTTTTCCATCCTTTTACCCTGAGTCTATGTTTGTCCCTGTGGCTGAGGTGTGTCTCTTATAGGCAGCATATAGTTGGATTTTGTTTTTTAATCCAGTCTGCTATCCTGTGCCTCATTCTTGGTGAATTCAGTCCATTTACATTCAGGGTGATGATTGATATATGAGGATATCCTGTATTCATTTCTTCTTTCCTTTTAATTTTTTTGTTGTCCCTATTTTTCTCCATTTATTTTGATTTCTGGCTTCAGGTCAAATAGCCTCCTTCAGTATTTCTTGGAGTGCCAGTTTTGAGTTGGAGAATTCCCTCAGCTTCTGTATATCTGAAAAGGTCTTAATTCCTCCTTCATATCTAAAGGTTAATTTTGCTGGATAGTTCATTCTGAGCTGGACATTTCTCTCTTTTAATATTTTGAAGATTGGAGTCCACTCCCTTCTGGCTTGCAGAGTTTCTGCTGAGAAGTCTGGTGACAGCCTGATAGGTTTTCCTTTGAAAGTTATATTCTGTTTTTCCCTGGCAGCCTTGTGAATTCTTTCTTTGTCTTTGGTTTTTGTCATCTTCAGAACAATGTGCCTTGGAGAAGATCTGCTAGGGTCTAGGTAGCTAGGGCTCCTGATTTCGTCTTGAATTTGGGGCTGTAGATCTTTCCTAAGGTTAGGGAAATTTTCATCCACTATTTGTTTTAGTAGACTCTGAGAAGATTTCATCTCGCTTCCTTCTGATACCCCTCACCCCTATTATTCTAACATTGTTCTTTTTGATGGAGTCAGAGTGGTCTTGCAGGACACTTTCATTTCTCTTGTTTCTCATTTCCCTTTCTTTTTCCCTCTGTGACACTTCCAGGTTTCTATCTTCGACCTCACTAATTCTTTCCTCTAGCTGGTCAGCCCTGTTTCCTATGCTGGTCAATTCTTTTTTCAGCTCCCCCATGATGCCTTTCATTTCGAGGAGTTCCTTTTGGCTCTGCTCTAACTTCTCTATTTGATTGGTAAAGTACTCATTTTGCTCAGAAAATTTCTTGTAGAGGTCATTTAACTGTGTCTGGGTATTTTCCAGCATTGACTGAGCTCTCTGAGTGTCTTGAGTATTGCCACCCTGAATTCTGTTTCACTTAGATTCAGTTCCAAGTGTGCAAGCTCTTTTACTAAAGAATGCCCCTCAATTTCTGGAGGGGCTTTGGATTCTGAGATGTATATTGTGTTTGATGTGGTTCTTTTTGCTTTACCCATGAGTATGTTTTCCCTCTGGGGTTTGCCTATCAGATAGGCTTCTCTTTATTTTTTCTTTCGGGCTCAGTTGTGGGAGGAGGAGATTTTGGGAGAGGGTTGGGGGAAGCAGTCAGTTTCTGTGTCCTGGGGTTGCTCTTCAGGTTGCTGTCTTAGCTGTTAGAAAGCAGGGTAGTTAGGGTGTGGCTGGGGGTGGGGGCATGTGAGTAGGAGCTAGGGCAGGCCCGAGACACAATAGCAGATTTTTCTTTCAGCAGGGGGGCTGGTGGTTTAGTGCGGGTGGGGCAAAGGAACTCCAGTGTTTCTCTCCTCTGCTTGGCTGTTTTTCCTTTAATCATGTCTGTGAGCCGTGCCTGCAGGGCAGCGGTGAGGGTGGACCGGGCTTGGCAGAAGCCTGGTCGGCCACGTGTGAGGGGGCACAGCTGTGGCCCGGTTAGCTGTGCTCTGAAAGTCTGATCAGCCACGCAAACAGGGGCTCCCAGTGGTTTATTCAGCAGCCCGTTCACGCATGCAGGCAGCGACACCACCGTGGCCTGGTCTGTAGCCCGTCATGCACTCAGGTGGCGGTGCTGCGGCGCCCTTCCAGGTGCGCAGAAGGTAGCGCCATAGTGGCCTGGTGGAGGTGGCGCTGATAGTGGGTCTTACGCATGGGCGGTGGTGCCGCGGTGGCCCAGTCCGCAGCCCAATTGTGCGCGCGAGCAGCAGTGCCACTGTGGCCTAGTGGGCGGGGCGCTGAAAGCCCTGGGCACACAGGCCGCAGCTCAGCTGGCAGCCACTCTAGGCCCTCGGCTTTGTTAAGACTGCAGGATTCACTCTAAGCACATTTAATGCAGCTGTGTCCATTCAAACCCCAGACTTCACTCCAAGAGCCCTGTCTTCAAAAGGCACTCCATCACAGTCTATCTCCTCCGTAAATCAGGGGTGTCGATCTGTTGTGAGCTGATTCCCTGCTCTCACCCTGCCCGCCAGGAAGTGCAGCCGCCCTTCTCCACAGTCCCTGTTGCACTTTAGGCTCCGTGATCTGATTAGGGCACTGTGTGCTGTCCCTTGAGTTAGGATGTTAAATTGTCCACAGTCTTGTGGGGATTCCACGCTCCCTAGGTCTCGGCTTCCAGCCCGCCCTCGATCTAGCTTCACTTTGACCGTAGTCCCCCAACCCCCCTTTGTTTTGCCAGCCCTGGGCTGTGCTCCGAGTCCCTGTCCCCAAACTGTTTCTTCCCCTTCCCTCTCCCGCTCTCCCCTTTTTCCTCTAACCTTTGGGTGTTGTTCTGCATTGTGTGGTTCTCTTAGTTGAGGTTCCTTCTCAGGGTTTCCCCTGTGGATTCCCCTTTGTTCATAAGTCCCTTCCCAGGTAGGTATCGGGCTTCTCCTCTCATGCTGCCATCTTTTCTCCTCCTGCTCTCTATTAACATCTTAAAAATGCATATCTCTTCTAAAATATTTATCTATTGTCTCTTTTCCTGTATAGCAATGCCATGTAATTTTTTTCTCTCCTTGGATACTTCTTTTTTTCTATTTTGACACATAGCCATTTATATTATGTCAGACCATTTTAAGATATTGTGAAATCTTTTAGTACAATATATATATATCAATTATCGCTATACTTAGGATGGTGCCTGGCATAGGACAGTCATTTCAAAGAGATGTATATTTAATGAATAAATGAAAGCATACTTAGCTTTGCCATCTATTTCTATTTGTTACATTACTCTAATAATATCTTATGTAGGTTATCAATATTTTCTAGCTGATAACATAAAACAGGGATAAAACTTTTGCCTGAAAAACAACTGATTATATCATTTCATATATATCCAGAATATGTAAGTTGTAGACACAGGTTAGTGAGTACTCTTGATCTTCCTTTGAAATATCAAAAAGCCCCAAATACACACACTTATGTACACACATACATCACAGCTACACATATACACAAATTCACAATAGCACTGTATATATGCACAATATACAATAGCACAAATTAGTGACTCAATGATCCTTTTAAGAAAACAGCCTTGATTGCAGCATGGATAGCATAAAGTGCTGAATGGTGGCTTCAAAAATCCCCAGATCCTGTGATTATTATTTTATTTAGAAACAGGGTCTTTGTAGATGTAATTAATTTAAGTATTTCTAGATGAGATGATCCTGACTGATCTGTCTGGGTTCTAAAACCAATGACAAGTGCCTTCTGTAAGAGACAGAAGAGGAAGAGACACGGTCACAGAGAGGATAAGGTGATATGAAGACAGAAGCTTAGGCTGGTATGAAGTGGCTGAAAACCATCTAGAAACAAGAAGGAGCCAGACACAGAATTTCCCCCAGAGCAGGGGTGGTGAACCTTTTGGCGATTGAGTGCCAAATTTTATGAAATAAGAGTATACTCGCTCGACTCGCGTGCCAACCCATCAAGTGAGATAGAGGTATCAATTATTTTTATGTCTATAAGAGCATAAACAATAATTTTTTAAATGGGTATTCACAGCTCCGCATGCCGAAATAATTGCTCCGCATGCCACTTTGGGCATGCATGCCATAGGTTCACCACCCCCGCCCTATAGCCTCCAGGAAGAATAATACTGTACTAACACCTGGGATTCAAACCTCAAGCCCTCCAGAACTAAGGGAATTAATTTCTGTTGTGTGAAGTCATCAAGTTCACGATAATTTATTGTGGCAGCCGTCGGAAAGTAATATAGATAGACTGGATAGAGAAATAAATCCCTGCTGATTCAAACATAGGACTTTGAAGCAGAGCAACACCAGAAACAAAAGAGGAAGTAGGAGAAGGCATCCAAATTCCCCTTCATGTTTATAACCTACCTATTATGTGGGACCATTTAGCCATATCTATCTATATCTATGTATCTATATATCTATATCTATGTATACCTATATCATCTACCTACCTTTGTAAATTATTTAAAAAAAATCATTGATTGAAGATATCCTATAAGTACCCAAGAAAAAACTAAGTTAAACAAAAGGGATAAATATCATGTCTACTTTAGATTTTTCTTGGCAACTTTGGATGCTTAAAGACAACCAAATAACATTCTGTAGCATTTGGGGTAAATAAAATTTTAAGAAGCAATGCAGAGGAGATCCAAGATGGCAGCATGAGAGGACAACACCGATAACTGCCTGGGAAGGGCCTTGTGAACAGAGGGGAATCTACAGGGAAACCCTGAGAAGAAACCTCAACTAAGAGAACCACACAACGCAGAACAACACAGAAAGGTTAGAGAAAAAAGGGGAGAGTGGGAGAGGAAAAAGGAAGCAGCAGTTCGGGGACAGAGACTTGAAGAGCGGCCTGGGGCTGGAAGAGCGGCCTGGGGCTGGCAAAAACAAAGGGGGATTGGGGGACTACGGTCAAAGTGGAGCTGGATCGAGGGCGGGCTGGAAGCCGAGACCTAGGGAGCGTGGAATCCCCACAAAACTGTGAACAATTTAACATCTGAACTCAAGGGACAGCACACAGTGCCCTAATCAGATCACAGAGCCTAATTTGGAACAGGGACTGTGGAGCAGGGCGGCTACAGTTCCCAGCAGGCAGGGTGAGAGCAGGGCACCAGCCTACAACAGCTCAGCACCCCTGATTTACGGAGGAGAGTGACTGTGAAGGAGCGCCTTCTGGAGACAGGGCTCTTGGAGTGAGGGCTGGGGCTTGAGTGGGCATAGCTGCATTGGACGTGCTTAGAATGAATCCAGCGGTCTCAACAGAGCCGGGAGCATAGAGCTGCTGCTGCCCGTGCTACAGCCTGCGTGCACAAGGTTTTCGGCATCCCACCCACCGGGCCTCCACCACACCACTGCCTGCTTGCCAGCGCACAATTGGGCTTTTGGTGCCCCGCCCACCGGGCCGCCACGGTGCCACTGCCTGCTCGTCGGGACGCTATAGGGCTTTTGGCACCCAGCTCACCAGGCCGCCTAAGCGCCGCTGCCTGCGCGTGGGGCCAGGTTTCGGCACCCTGCGCACCGGGCCGCTGCAGCGCTGCTGCCTGCTCCCAAGCGCGGAGCTAAACTTTTGGCGTCCCACCCACTGGGCCTCTGAGGCGTTGTGGACAGCGCACGCAACTGGGCTGCCGGCCGGGTCTCTGGGTCTCCATGGTGTCATTGCCTGTGTGCAGGACTGCGCGGCTGACCAGGGTCTCTGCCAAGCCCCAGCCCATCCAAGTGCTGTCCTGCGGGCATGGCTTACAGATATGATTGAAGGAGGGGAACCCAGGAGGAGGAAAGACCAGAGCTCCTGTGCCCCACCCACAATGAACCACCAGCCCCCCTGCTGAAAGAGGAATCTGCTATTGTGTCTCAGTCCTGCCCTAGCTCCTACTCACATGCCCCCACCCCTGGCCACACCTTTACTACCCTGCTATCTAACAAAGACAGCAACCTGAAGTGCCCCAGGACACAGAAGCTGTCTGCTTCCCCAAAACCCTCTCCCAAAATCTCCTTCTCCCACAACGGAGCCCAAAATAAAAAATAAAGATAAGCCCATCTGATAGGCAACCCCCCAGAGGAAAAACAGACTCATGCATAAAGCAAAAAGAACCACATCAAACACAATGCACACCTCAGAATCCAAAGACCCTCCAGAAGATCAGGGGCAGTCTTTAGTAAAGGACCTTGCACACTTGGAATCAAATCTAAGTGAAACAGAATTCAGGGCTGCATTGATGAAGACACTTAGAGAGCTCACTCAATGCTGGCAAAGTACCCAGATACAGTTAAATGACCTCAACAAGAAATTTTCTGAGCAAAATGAATACTTTACCAACAGAACCAAAAGGAACTCCTTGAAATGAAAGGCATCATGGGAGAACTGAAAAAAGAACTGACCAGCATAGGAAACAAGGCTGACCAGCTAGAGGAATGGATGAGTGAAATTGAAGATACAAACATGGAAATGTCACAGAGGGAAGAAGAAAGGGAAAGGAAAATCAAGAGAAATGAAAGAGCCCTACAAGAACTTTCTGACTCCATAAGAAAGAACAATATTAGAATAATAGGGGTGCCAGAAGGAAGCGAGATGAAATCTTCTCAGAGTCTACTAAAACAAATAGTGGATGAGAATTTCCCTAACCTGTGGAAGGAATTACAGCCCCAAATCCAAGAGGAGAGCAGAAGCCCTAACTTCCTAGATCCTAGCAGATCTTCTGCAAGGCACATAGTTCTGAAGATGACAAAAATCAATGACAAAGAAAAAATCCTCAAGGCAGCCAGGGAAAAACAAAACATAACTTTCAAAGGA
The DNA here is from genome assembly GCA_004027555.1 of Craseonycteris thonglongyai. Taxonomy (NCBI): domain Eukaryota; kingdom Metazoa; phylum Chordata; class Mammalia; order Chiroptera; family Craseonycteridae; genus Craseonycteris; species Craseonycteris thonglongyai. The sequence goes on from PVKE010030863.1 coordinate 17,405, forward strand.
AAACCTATCAGGCTGTCACCAGACTTCTCAGCAGAAACTCTGCAAGCCAGGAGGGAGTGGAGCCCAATCTTCAAAATATTAAAAGAGAGAAATTTCCAGCCAAGAATTAACTATCCATCAAAATTAACCTTTAGATATGAAGGAGGAATTAAGGCCTTTACAAATATACAGAAGCTGAGGGAATTCTCCAGCTCAAAACCGGCACTCCAAGAAATACTGAAGGAGGCTATCCGACCTGAATCAAGAAATCAAAATAAATGGAGAAAAGTTGGGACAACAAAAAAAATAAAAAGGAAAGAAGAAATGGATACAGGATATCCTCATATGTCAATCATCACCCTGAATGTAAATGGACTGAATTCACCAATAAAGAGGCATAGGGTAGCAGACTGGATTAAAAAACAAAATCCAACCATATGCTGCCTACAAGAGACACACCTCAGCCACAGGGACAAACATAGACTCAGGGTGAAAGGATGGAAAACAGAAAACAATACTCTAGGCAAATGGCAGTCAGAGAAAAGCTGGAATGGCCATACTGATTTCTGATGAAAAAGACATCAGGATAAAAAAAATAATAAGACATAAAGATCGACATTACATCTTGATAAAAGGGACAATACAACAAGAAAACATCACACTCATCAATATATATGCTCCGAATCAGGAAGCACAAAAATTTATAAAGCAACTACTAACAGATCTAAAAGGAGAATTTGACAAAAATACACTTATAGTAGGGGATCTAAACACCCCCCTGACAACATTGGACAGATCATCCAAGTAGAAACTAAATAAGGAAATTGCATCTTTAAATGATACATTGCAGGAAATGGACATAATTGACATTTACAGGTCATTCCATCCTACAACAAAGGGCTATACAATTTCCTCTAGTGCACATGGAACATTTTAAAAAATAGACCATATCCTGGGACTGAAATCCAACCTCACCAAATTTAAGGGCATTCAAATCATACCAGGTGTATTCTCAGACCACAAAGTGTTGAAACTTGAGATCAATTGCAAAATATCAAGAGCAGAGAGAACCACATATACGTGGAGATTGAACAACATGCTATTAAAAAGTAGCTGGATCAAAGAGGAAATTCAACAAGAGATTAAAACATTTGTAGAAACAAATGACAATGAAAACACAATGTACCAGAATTTCTGGGTCACAGCAAAAGCAGTATTAAGAGGGAAATTTATATCATGTCAGGCCTATCTCAAGAAACAAGAAAAACTACAAGTAAACACCCTCACATCTCATCTTATAGAGCTAGAAAAAGAAGAACAGAGGTCCCCCAAAGCCAGCAGAAGAAAAGAGTTAATAAAAATCAAAGCTGAACTTAGTGACATTCAGAATAGAAAAACAATAGATAAAATTAACGCCACAAAGAGCTGGTTCTTGAAAAAATCAATAAAATCGACAAACCACTGGCTAGGCTAACCAAAGGACAAAGAGAAAAATCTCATATTTCCAGAATACGGGACGATAGGGGAGAGATTACAACTGATGGTGCAGAAATACAAACAATCATAAGAGATTATTATGAAAGACTCTATGCCAACAAATTTGACAGCCTAGAGGAAATGGACAAATTTCTAGAAACATATAGTTTACCTAAACTGAACCAAGAAGATTTGGATAACCTCAATAGACCAATCAACAGTACAGAACTTGAAACAATTATCCAAAAATTGCCCATAGGCAAAAGGCCTGGACCAGATGGCTTTACCAATGAATTCTACCAGTCCTTTAAAGAAGACCTAACGCCCATCCTCCTCAAACTATTCCAGAAAATTCAAGAGGAGGCAGTACTACCCAACTCTTTCTATGAAGCTAATATCACCCTAATACCAAAACCTGGGAAAGACAATACCAAAAAGGAAAACTATAGGCCAATCTCACTGATGAACACTGATGCAAAAATCTTAAATAAAATTTTAGCTAACAGAATACAACAAT
>PVKE010030864.1:0-19376 GCA_004027555.1 Craseonycteris thonglongyai
AGTTGTGGTACATTTACACAATGGAATGCTACTCAATGATAAGAAAAGATGAAATACAGTCATTTATGACAGCATGGATGGCCATTGAAACCTTCTTATTAAGTGAAATAAGTCAGGACTGAAAGAATCAGGAAACATGTGACCTCACTTATAGGTGGAATATAAAACTGAAAGTAACAAAAAAACAAAAACTTATGGACACACTGAATAGTTTGGTGGTTACCTGAGGGTAAGAGGGGAGGGTGAAGGGAGAGTAGAGGGGGAGTTGGATGTGGGCACCAGATATGTGGTGATGGAGGGAGAGCAGATTCTGGGTGGTGAGCACATAATGCAATGCATAGATGATGTAATGTGGAGTTGTACACCTGGAAATTATATTGCCAACCAATGTCACCCCAATAAATTTAACAAAAAATAAACAAACAAAAAAGCAACATTATAAGAATAGAAAGAAAGAAAGAAAGAAAGAAAGAAAGTAATGGAAAAATGTTTTGCTTCTTTAAAATTTTATATGCGTCCAAAACAAAAATGAAAAGAAAAGAGAAGTAAAAGCGATGCAAATAACAAATAAAGTTAAAGGGAAAATATTAAAGAAACAAATCAAAGCATCATGAGATCTCCCCTCTGCTCAAATTGGAGACACAGTTTTATCAGATTATTGAGAAATATTTGTTATATCCATTGTTATTTAGACTGGACATGCATATATAATTTTGAAGATTATACTAAAACTGTCTATCAAAGCATAATCATGTACATGCCATATGTACCATTATTCTGTTATAAATTTACTCAACAGTCATATTTTCAAAAGCCAATTGAGATTCTTCTGTGGGAATTTCTGTTTTATCACTCTTTGAACTATAAAATAAACAAAAATGTTGGCAACATACTAAATAAGCATTAAAAATAATGTCATATGAGCATATGTTTAGTCAATGAACAATACACAGAAGATCAAATAGTTGAAAGAATTGAAATATGGATGTATGTGTTCATGTAGAAATCACTACGAAACATGAATATAGGAAAAGCCTATGATAAATAACTGGTGATTCCTTTGTGTCAATAAAAAAGAAAGCATACACATATTTATGTAAAAGTGCACGTGAAACAATTATTCTCAGAGGACATATTATAAAAATATATTGACAGTGACCACCTTTGGGGAAAAGGATAATGAGTGGAAAATAAAGGAGAAATAACTATTTCTTTTTTATTTTGTAACTATGTTTCACTGTTTAATTTTTTTTTTTTACTGTATGTGCATTACTGTCATTTTTTAAAAGTTATTTTATTGTTTGATAAATTGAGAGAGAGACAGAGACAGAGGGAGACAGAGAGAAGGGCTCAGAGGGCCCAGAGCAGTCCTACACAACTTTACATCATCAGTTTCGACATAGTTTCATTCCACACAGATGGATGTGGGGCTATTCAGGGCGGGAACCGAATTGCAGGGGCCTCCCGCATGAGAAGCGTGCCTCAGTTCAGCATATGGCTCCTCACAGGCCGGGGCCTGGACTCCATTCTCAGACTCCACGGCATCCAGGTGAGTTCTTAACCCACTGAGTCATCTCAACATCCCACTGTCATTATTAGAAAATAATAATAATAAGATACTGAGTTGTTTTAATTTCTGTGTTTTGACCAAAAAAAAATCTAAATTTAAAGGTTTTAAAAATTCTTTTATGGAACTGAATTTTATAATTACACATATTTAATATTATACAAGTTCTCCACTTTATTTGAACTGTTGCCATCATCATTTTTTCACCTTTCCCTGTTCTTATATACTAAAAGATCTTTATTAAGGTACTAATTCTGCTGTGAGAAAGTTGGTATTTTGGGATTGTTCGCCAAAATTGAAGTCAGCCAATTTCGTGAAAGGAGTATATTGTTCTTCATGATTGATGATTGGTTTGGAGTTACTTACAGTGAATTCAGTTATAGACCCTAAAAATAAATACTCTCACTTATTTTCCATTGTGGTTTTTGCATGTTGTCTGCAGAAATAGTATAAATCTATACCTCCTCTGTAGTTCCTATCATTTCATCCTCCACCCTTGAGCTTCAAACAAAGTATAGTATTTTAAAATTGTGATCACTGCTCTAAGAATAAGGAACCAAGTGATAATCAAACAGAAATAAACAATTGAAGCATGGGAAGGTATTTCCTGTGCATTGAAATTAAAACACTCAAATAAAAGAAAACTGGAACCGGTTTTCTCTGTGCTTCACTAGGCTTCTATGTTTTCTTGTTTTGTCCTTATTCCTCTTTCCTTTTTATTTTTCTAGAAATTCCAGTAAAAGTCATGTAAAGTAAGTAAATACCTGATCAGAATTGTTGCTTAAGAAATGTCTCAGCCAAAATCAGCACTTTAGTGTGAGTGTTAGCTGCTTAACAAGTCAAGGGTATGAGAAGCTATGAATAAAGAGAAAACATTTTGCCATGAATTATTCAGCTAACCATGGGATGCTGTTATCTCCACTCCAGTGGCTTTTAATTGCACATGTAAGAATTCTGCTTATCTGGCATTCAATTTGATGCCAAGGTGCAGCTTGGCCAAGCAGAGTGGGAGGCAGGAAATGAGGATCTTAGCAGACAGGCAGCTGCCATTCATGAATGCACTAAAAAATATGGCATAGGCTGTAACAGGAAACCTAGAAGGCAGACACAGCCGTTGGCAATGGAAGAACGTGTGGGAATGGCTGATGTGAGATTTTTGGGGGTATTTTTTCTTTGATTTTTGTGAACGTTGCTGAATCTTGAGTGTGTTGTAGAATTGTGTGTGCTATTGAAACTGACTACATGTCCTTTGTTAGAAACTCAAGGTTGATCCCTCGGGCAAAGATGACACCTGGCTCTTTAAAATAAGCTCTCAAGACCTGTATTCTTTTATTCTAAGTGGAGTCTTGGCTCAATTTTGGAAAGCTACTGATTTTAACTTTTGAAAATTTATTTACGATACGTTTCTTAATCAAGCTAAGTAATTTTCCTGAAACTTTTTCTCATCCCAGATTCCCAGAGGAGATATATTTTTGGCACCTGTGCTAAAATTTTTCACAACAATTTACTTGTAAATACCACTTTAAATATTTTTAAATGACTTAATTTGGAGACTCTTTTCAATGTATACCTTTCCCTAAAACAGATAACACTTTTGTATTATTTTATATATACATTTCCAGATTCAGTTGTATAGGCAGCATATACTTTTCATCACTTACCATTTGTCATGCAGTGTAGAATATGAAGGATGCAGAGGTGACAAGGACCCACAGATAAGCACCCTTATGTTACAGAGCTTGAAGACTAAAGCAGAGACAGATACACAACACAAACCTATGGTACAGGTGGTTATTTCCCATAGGAAGTTCATGCCAGACACAATGGCAACAGTGTTGAGAGTGTAGTTTCTAAGGCTTCCTGGGAGCAGGGGCTGGTACAAGCAGAAGAGGAGTCAAAGAAGGCCTTTCTGAGCAGACAACACTTGTGAAACTTGATGGGTGCTTATGCATTTGTAAAGTTGACAGGCGAGAAGGGGTAGGCTTTCCAATCAAAAGGCAAAATGTGGGTAGATTTAGAGCTATTTCAGCCTGTGGGACTTGGAAGAGTAGTGTCTTAAATTACTTTTTAGGAGAATAGAAAGAGTAAGAGAGAATGGCAAACAATGAGTGTGAAGAGTATATACACAGTTAGGTGCCAATTTTTAAAGCACAGTGTACTTACATGTTATTCTGAAGGCATCAGAGAACCATTGAAGAATTTTCAACTGGAATGATATGATCAGATTTCTGATGTAGAAAAATTGCCCTGATAACACAATTCCATTTACAGTTCCTTTATGGGTTTGCATCATAACACTTCATATTACCATTCCCTATGGGCCCCATATAAAAAAGGTTAATTGTAGGTTAATTGACATAGCAGGGTGTGAAGTCAGAATTGTGTATCCTATTATGTCTCTCCATTTTGAGGTACACAATTTTGGACAATGCACTTTTTCTTTCTCTTTGGCTGTAAGTTCCATATGGGCCAAGAGCCTAAAACAATTCTTTCTGCATAGATAACACTCAGTAAATGTTTGTGGACTATATAAACAAATTTCTGGGTCTCTGTTATTTTTACTGCATTGAGGAGGTTTAAAATTTGTTTTAAGAGCTTTCTTCCACTCCTGCGCTGTGAAGAGATCCACATGATTCTAAATTAAGTGTACAACTATACACTTCAGATAAATTGTTTTTTGAATCAATACCATCAGTAGGGGAAAAGTATAGTGGGGAAAAATCTATGAATCAGCTTGAAGACACGTTCTTCCTTGGTGCTTTATTTTCTTCATTTTGTGGACTCTTCTTCGCTGTCTTCTCCTTTGCTGAGTACGTCTTCTCTTCCTACGTTTTGAATGCTTTAGTTACCAAGAAGTCAGTCATGGGATCTCTTTTTATTCTACTTTCTCCTGTGAATACATAACTAACACATTTGTATTTCTAGTTCAGATATTTCTTTTGAGCTCATGACTGAAGATTCAACTGCTTACTGGGCATCTCTGTATATGTGTCTATCTCTCTCAAGGGTTTTTCTTTCCTCACTCTTCCACTGATCTTTTCTCCTGTGGGGGCTCAAAAAGCTATTCCTACTTCCCTGCACTCTTGGACATCTTATAATCATCTTTACAATAGATTCAGACGTTTCCATAATGGAAGCAAAACCATTTAATTAGGTGTTTTAGTTTCTGCATGATGGCAGTCCCTGAGGAAAGGAATACAAAGGCAGGCTGTCACCTTAAGATATGTGAGAGGCCAGAGTAGGGGAAACAGAGAAAAGAAAAAGCTTATAAATTAATCTCTCAAAACTGACAAAATCACATATTTTCCCATGTTATTTTGAAGAACTTGGTGTGGTCAGTTCATCACCAGAAGTCCTCATTTCTTTATTTTAATTGAAGAAAATTCTACGTCCTGGCAAAACTTCAAATTTCCTGAGACTTTTATCAGGTAAATTGTTACATCCCCGGTACTTTGGAACATAATAGGTTTATTAATTAATTAACAAAAGTCTCTCAGCACATGTTTGTGCCTTAGTTTTGCAGGTGGCTGAAGCCATTGATAATGGACTCATTCTTAATCCCCTTCACTCCAATGTTACCTGTATATAGGTTCATTCTGGTCTTTCTATCACAATGAATTTATTCTCTCATATTTCCTGACTCAACTTGGTTTAATGGTTTTCCAATTGTCTCTTATTTTATTCTCTCAGTTTCTACTTTGTTGATGGCAATTGTTCAAGAGTCTGATTAAATGCTACATGCTAGTGAATTCTTATTTGAATCACCTTCTAATTTAAAATGAAATAAGTAATTCTCCATATACCAAGATCATCTGTCTTTTTACTCTAAGTCTAGATTATAATAGCATCATTTTTTTTCAAAATGGTGAGTATAACCTTTGTTCTTACTCTGCTTTAGATTACCTGAAGACAAGAAATATATTGATATCTTTGTATCCTAGGGCCTAGCCTAGGACTCAGTAGAAGTTCTCAGCATGTATTTTTGTTAAATTGAGTTGAATTAAATTGACCTTGTGTCTCAAAATTTATTTAGTATTAGGAATTATTAATAAAAATAGTAATAGGAATAAGAATAATTCTCACAGAAGTCATTTGAAATTACAAGTTGATCTAAGCATTATACAAATAAGAATTTGTGTAACATCAGAAGAATTAAGGTAAATTCTATAAGCCAAAATAAATTTCCATATAATATCAATACTTAGACATAGTTTGTCTAAGAGAAACTTGATCGTTTCAGAATAATCCTCATAGTTATAAAATAATAATCCAATGATTTATGATAGTTTTAAAAAATCTTGCATGATCTTGAAGTTGGAGAACAATGGCAAATAGAAAGTATTTCCTCACAAAAGTCTCTTTTGAAGGTTGTTGCTGTTCATCTAAGTTTTAATGGATTAGAAGAAGGAAGACTTTGAGTTCTTCCTTTTACCATTGTTCTCAAGTAAAACTCTAAGAGGAAAAAAAAAATGAAAAAAAAAAAACACATAGACAAAAAACTATGCCTGACACCAATTGTTTTCAAGTAAAACAGAGAAAAATTCCTAATAATGTTCGTTTTTACCCATACTTCTGTCATATTTGTAGCTTTATTTTCCACCAATGTTTTGTGGGGTTTTGTTTGTTTGTTAATTTGTTTGTTTTTTAGTTTGGACGTTTTCTCTTGTGATGTTGTTTAATGAGATGGTTTTATTACAAAATATCTTTTCCAAGCTTCTTAAAAACAGTCACAGTAAATTAATCATGGTAAATTGTAGTGAAAATCTCTATTTCTATGGCAACCATAATAAGAGTTACACATGTTCTCATGAAGTGATAGAACTAATGCTACCACCAAAACACAAAGGTAAATAAGGCATTAACACACAGTATTTTTTATAGTGGACATAATCAGTGTGGCAGTAAACCTGCATAAAGATTCAATTTTTTAATACAAGCAGAATCTTTTATCAGTAGTATTTAAAAAAAAAAAAGAAAAAAGTACAAGGTATACAGTAAATAATTATTGATATAGATATAAATGCTGGTGAAGCCCCAATGGCTCAATGGGTTAAGTGCTCGCTTTGCAGCCCTGGGGGACTGAGGATTAAATCCTGGCCCTGGTTTGTGTGGTCCCGTATGCTGGACTGAGTGCACTTCCAATGTGGGAGGCCCCCAGTTCTGTTCTCGCCCCCCAGTTCAGTCCCTGGCTCAAGGGGGCATGCCTCCCATGTGGGAGACCCCAGCCCAGTTCCTGCTCTGCGTGGCCTCCACCACCTGTGTGGGAAAAAAACCATGATGAAAACTGATGATTTACAACTGTGGAGATTGCTCTGGGTCCTCCCCCTCCTCTCTCTCTCTCTCTCTCTCTGTCTCTGTCTCTGTCTCTGTCTCTGTCTGTCTCTGACTCTGTCAAAAACAATAATAAAATAAATCTTTAAAAAATAATGTTAAATATTTGTTAGTATAAACACGTATGAGGATGTTTGCTCTGAGTAGTCAGTATTTAGTTCAGATGTCAGTGAATATTTTCTATGAAAGGCCATAAAGTAAATGTTTGCAGACCATATAATCTCTGTTTTGACTACTTGGTATAAGTAAACTAATGGTTGTTGCTCTATTATAATAAAACTTTAAAAATCAGGCAATGAAATGGAACTGCCTCTCATTCTGTGGTTTACCAATCCTCTTTTAAGCAGTTGGAAATTTACACATATTATTGAATTTAATTTTTACAATAGTAATATAAGGCAAAGATAGTGTTCATTCTATAGATCAGCATATGGGGTTCCTGAACATTTATATAGCCCAAGGTCAGACAGAATCAGAACACAAACCCCATTTATCTAATTTTTTTAATTTTTAAATTTATTGGGGTGACATTGGTTAGTAAAAATTATATAGGTTCCAGGTGTACAATTCTACAATACATTGTCTCTGTATTGTATTATGTGCTCACCACCCAAAGTCAGTTCTCTTTCCATTGCCATTTTAAAGCATGACTCCTTACCACTATACTTACCTAGTAATAACAACTAGTATACATGGGTGTTTAATGCAACAGCACTGTGTTAAACTATCTGTGTCTATTACTTCATTGAACTTTTAAACTCCCTATGAGAGAACCACAATTAACACTCTCTGGTTGCAGATGAGAAGCTTACTCCTGTGAAATCTGAGAACATTTCCCAAGGTCAACCAAAAAGTATATCTATCTTTGCTTAAATTAACGTATTCTATTTAATTCAGTGACTGAAATAATGAAATCATTCTTTAATAGTGACCTCAATGACCTTGTGAGTGTATTAAAGACCATGCTTGTTTAAAGAGAGCCTGAATTCTGGTAGGTGCTTCGAGATTTGCAATGCTTATTTCTTAATCTGCAGTTTTTACTTTGATTGTAACTTGGTTTCTATTCATTCTGCTTCATGAGGAGTAATTGCATGAAGAGGCAAAAAGGGTGATTATGGTGTGCAGTTAATTAGACTTTCTAATTAAAATCATCCTAAAAAAACAGCCAAAGCCAATAGAACAGTAATTATTAATCTGTAAGAAAACTATATACTGCAGGATTCTTTTTTTTATATGTTGGAATGAAAAACACTCACTTTAAATTCATATACCTGAATAAAGGTATTTATTTTGAATAAATGTGGAATGCATATGTCAATAAGGTTAGCTTGAATTTTACCAAATGAAATTCATTTACATCCTAGAGATTCTATAACTGACAATTAGTATTGCTTAATTCATCTCCCCTTTAATTTTTGGGACTGATTTGATTTTTTCCTCAAATGAGGACTCAGAGAACTTGCCAGGTTTTCACAATTGTGTTTGTGTCTATATTCAAGGGCGCATATATGTATGTGCACGTGTGTGTGTATGGTGGGCAACAACATGTGTGTGTGTGTGTACATGTGTACCTGTGAGAGTGTGTGTAGGTGTTCTATGAAATAAGGATAAAATTCTTAGCATGGTACCTGGTACTTAAGCATGACATTCTTATTTCTTTTCTGTATTTTAGCAACAATGAATTCTGCCATAATCTTATAGCATCAGTCTAGGAAAGACTTGAGAATTTACCTCAGGGAGAGAAAGCCTCTTTTAGGAGCATTTGCTTTCCTAATCCCTAGTTCTAAGCCTAAAACCCCATTTGTACAAAAGGCAATCTCAGCTGACTCCTCTTCTGACTTCAAAACTATTTTAGAAACTTAAGCATCTTTCTGAATTTCTGCATCTGCTCATTCTGTATTTGTGGATGTGGTTAATAAAAGAAATAATCACGCTTGGAAAAATAAAATACTGTTTGCCTTTACTTCATATTTATAGTCCAAAATACTGGGTTCAGCTGTCTTTGAAAATGTAACTAATATCAGTGATAGAGTATAAGTATCATATTTACTTTTAAGCATACTAGGCATATATGTTTACTTTTTTAAATTCATACACTTTAGTTTTCAGAACAGTTTTAGATTTACAGATAAATTGAATATAAAATACAGAGTCCCTATGTAATTTACCCTCCCAGACACAGTTTCTCCTATTAGTAGTGTTTGCTAATATGAATGAGCCAATATTGAAATATTATTATTAATTGAAGTCCACAGTTTATATTAGGGTTCATGCTTTGTGTTGTACAGTTCTATGGTTTTTGACAAATGCATTGTATCACAAGTCTACCATTACAGTATCATACAGAATGATTTCAGAATAGTTTCTCTGCCCTATAAATCAGTACTCTACCTATTCATTTCTTCCCTGTACTCTTAACTCCTGGCATAAACTGACCCTTTTTGCTCTATAGTTTTGCCTTTTCTTGAATCTCTTTTAGTTTGAATCATACAGTGTGTATCTTTTCAGGTTTGTTTCTTTCACTTAGTGATATGCACTTAAAATTTCTACATGCCTTTTTATGATTTGATAGCTCATTTTGTCACTAAATAATATTCAACTATAAAGATGTAGTACCGTTTATTGCTATTTGTTATTTGTAACACACCTTGTCTATGGCATCTTTATTACTTCCAAGTTTTCATAGTTATGAATAAAGGTGTAACAAACATTTATGTTCAGGTTTTTGTATGGACATAAATTTTCAGCTCATTTGGATTAGTGTCTTGGAGCATGCGTGCTGGATTTTATAGTAAGAGTAAGTTTAGTTTTACAAGAACTACCAAACTTTCTTCTGAAGTAGCCATACAATTTTGCACTCCCATCATTAAGCACTGAGAATTCATGTTGCTGGATGTCCTGGCAAGCATTTCATATTGTCAGTGTTTGGGAGTTTAGTCATTCTAATGGGTATCCAGTGGTATTTCGTTGATGTTTTAATTTGTAATTTCTTAATGACATATGGTATTGAACACTTTCATATACATATTATCCATCTGTATATTATCTTTGATAAAATATCTGTTTAGATCTTTTGCCCACTTTTTAATTGGGTTGTTTTCCTATTGGTGAATTTTCAGAAATCTTTGTAGATTCAAGTCCTTTTTCATAGCTACATGTTGTGCAAGTATTTTCTCCCAGTCTGTGGCTTGCCGTTTTTTCCCTTTCATAGTGTCTTCCACAGAGCTGAAGATTTACATTTTAATTGAGTTACATTTAATTGATAAATTCCACTAATTAATTATTTTCTTTCATGGATTATATTATTGGTGTTTAATGTAAAAACTCATTGTCAAACCCAAAGTCACCAAGATTTTCTCCTATGTTATTGTCTAGAAGTTTGGGTGTTTTTTTTAAGATTTATTTATTGTTTTTGACAGAGAGAGAAGTTCAGAGACAGAGACAGAGAGAAGGGGGAGGATAGAAGTTTTATAGTTACGTGTTTTACATTAGGTATGGTGAAAGATGTAAGGTCAACATCTCGATTAATTTGTTTCTATGTGCATTATCAGTTATTCTAATATATAAATTCACTTTTTTTTGCTACTTTATTGATATTTATAGTTTTAAATCAGCATTTCCAAATTGATAAGACCACCAAATACCTATGCTTAAAGATCCTTAGGTCATATTCTCATCTCTAGAAATTCAGTATGTAGGCCTTAATTTGGGTGGGTTTGTGTGAACATTAACACATCAGCAATTTTTTTTCTTTCCCAGTGTTAGGTCCTAGGGCTGCTATGAGTAGGATGGGTTTGGGTATGTGAAAGTGCTTGAGGCCTTAAATGGAACAGCTTCATAATGCAAATTCGGTATCAGAAGTAAAATGTGGTAATTAAATGGTCGTAAATGGGAAGCCAGGATGGCTCAGTGGGTTAAGCGCTCACTTTGCAGCCCCAGGGACCGAGGATCAAATCCCGGCCCACGCCCGTGCAGACCCATATGCTGAACTGGGGAGTTCCCCTAGTTCAGTTCTCACCGGGGTGAGACCCCAGCCCAGTTCCTGCCTGGTGCAACCCCACGCTCACATGTGGAATGAAACTATGTGGAAAAACCAATGATGTGCAACTATGGAGACTGTTCTGGGCCCTTCCTCTTCTCTCTATCTCTGTCTCTGTATCTCTCTCTCTCTCTGTCAAAAACAATAAAAAATAAATCTTTAAATGATCATAAAGGACATATGTGTCTCTGCTCACATTATAGCAGCTTCAGAAGTGACAGACTATACCATGTGTAACTTGCAGTCTTCACAAGGATTTGGGCACCGAAGAGTACATTTATATGGCCACATTCTCTTTTGTATGGCTGCTGACCATTTCTCTCAAATGGTACAGTTCCCTTATTTCATTATTCTTTAAGTTTTCCCAATTAGTTAGTCCTTGGCCGTCTGTTTAGTTTAAAAATCAGATGTTCTGGGGCAAATACTTGGCCAAATTTCTAACAATTTCATCAGAGTTAATGCTGTTTTTAGAAGTAATTACAATATATATCTGTATCTGCACTAGAAAGAGATGTATAAGAGAAAAAAATCTACATATCTATATATGTGTGTGTGTCTTATACACACAAACACACTCTCATATATGTATATATAGTTACTTCTTTTCTATCTTAATATTTATAACAAAATGGTTTCATTTCTATAGCATCATGCTCAAAGTGCTTGAACATTTATTGAATAATTTATTCAATCTAATGGAGAAAAAATCTTCCTCTTTTAACATACAAGCAGAAGTTTATTTGCAGGGTAGGAGTTCAAATATTTCAGCATACTTTTTACTTGGTAAGTCATTTTCTCCCCTAGGAGAGATAAGAGGCCATTAAATCTAGCCCAGCCAACTGAGAATTCAGCAAATCAAATGACAGATAAGGAATTGAAATATGAACTGCATATCAAATTCTGAACTTAGACAGTTTGGGGAAAGAAATGTTTCAATGTATTTGATGGGCTTTTGTGTTTAAAAACCATGTGCTCTACAAATACTGGGAGGGGAAGGGAGGATAAATAACTAAAAAAAGCTGAGGAGAAAAACCACAACATAGATCATTCAAAGTCAGTGCCTAAAGTATCTGGGCCTTTCAGTTTTACAAAACAATCAATTCTAAAGTGATATAAGAATGTTTCTTTTTAGGACATGCTCTATTAAAAAATAATACTAATTCAATAACAATCTAAATTCCACATGAGTTTTTTCTATCAGTGCCATTAATAGTTCACTCCATGAGAGCACACCATTATTCTCCATTGAAAATTAAAAATCATGAGTAGATTATTGGCAAGAGACAAAAGAAGCCAAGATAGCATACCTTCTTCTTGTTAATTTTATGTTTGTGTGTAACTGTATTTTCTTGGATATTAAGTAGTTATAAGTATGAGAATTCTCATACTCATAGTTATGAGTATGAGTATTCTCATACTCATAACTACTTGTAAACCGGTGGGTTCAGACACTATACTTGTAGCTCTCATAAAAATCTTTATGTTCCATAAAAAATGTAATGAGTCATTTTATATTATTCTGCCTGTACTCTAGGACTCCTGAGTAGGGTTATTTGGGGTTCCCTGGCATGCTACTCATACACTACACAGAGCCCCATGCTCAGAAGGGTTTCACATTGGGGTTAATACTCTGCTATCATTGTTATGCCATTCCTAATAATTTTTGAACAGCCCACATTTTCATTTTGCAATGTGCTTCACAAATCATGGAGCTGTTCCTGAGTGTTGGAATAAAAACTTCAGTGACAAATAGACCAAGGTTTCAATCTCACCCCTAGACCTTATAGCTATGTGAACTTGGACAAAGTAGTTGCCCTCAGAGAGTCTGCCTTGCCCTTATTTATAAATGATGATTAAAACTGTTTACTCCATAGGACTTCACTGATGATTGCCGTATTTTTTGCTCAATAAGACTCACTTTTCCCCCCCAAAAGAGTGGAGGGAAAAGTGTGTGTGTCTTATGGAGCGAATACTGCAAAGAAGGGTGCACATTGGGGACCTTAATGATGCCATGGGGAAGCCTGTAGCCAGATCAGAAAGCTGGGACTGCATGGAAGGAGAGCGGGTCCAGGCAGGTCAGGTGCATCTTATGGAGTGAAAAATACGGTAATTAAAATAAAACATGTAGAAGGCCTAGCAAAGGCCCTTTAGCACAGGCAAATATAGTTTCTGTCAGCAGCCCACTCCAGACAATTGCCTCGAGGGCTGTATGGGGGACACTGGTACACAATTTAGGCTCAACAGGAAAAAGTTTCAAGTTTAAAGCTCAGCATCAAGTCAAGCATGAAATGGTAGCTGTCTGGGCCTCAAACTGATGCAATGGCTGAGTCTTGATAAGCCCCCAGTAACCCTAAGATTTGATCCCACTTTCATATTTCTTCTTGCCCACGTTAAATCTGGGTGGCTACCTTATAACATTTATCCAGGAAAGCTGAGACTGAATTCTTTTCTAAGCAATATATGTATTTTGTGTCTAAATTTGGCCTGGAATTTTGAGCTAATTAAAGCCTTATTTTGAAAGGCCCAAACTTACATTTTGTAAATTCTAATTTTCGTAAGGTAGGAGTATAATTTATTTTTCCAGATTATCACTAGGGACTTGATATCAGTCCATGATTTTATTTTCAGTTTTTCTACTTATGTCATCCCCTAGTTTTATAATCAAAATATAGGTTATAATGCTGATCAAAGAAGCTCAGGTCAAGAAACAGATCAGAAATAGAAACACACTTTGCATGCAGCTTTTCTAAGATGCCAACCCTTGGCAGGTAACTTTGTTCCTTCTGAACCGTATTTATCTGCTCTAACTGCCTTGTTTGAAGGTATTCTTTGTATGGGAGGGAAACATACAGTGCTATTAAATATGGGGACTAGGGGACTGTCACCTGGTTTTAAACAAGGCATCCCAATTATGAAGACTAACTTTCTGAAGCAGTTGCTCTTTGGAGGGCTTTGGATGCTTATGTGAGTATAATTAATTTTAAACTGCAGCAAGTCAGGGAATTTTTGATGGAGGAGGTGGAATGGAAATTGTGGAGACTGACCCAAAGCCCTACACCAACCCCTATTCATTTCGTAAGTCTTCTGATATCCCCACCTAGCTTTACTGATCTATAATTGACATATATCATTGTGTAAGTTTAAGGTGTACAAGATTATGATAGGATAAGCATGTATATTAAGAAATGTTAGCACGTAAGGCTAATTAACACATTTTTTACCTCATAATTATTATTTCACGTTTATTGTTATGGTGAGAACATTTAAAATATACTTGAGTAGTGGCTTTGGAATGTGTAATACTATTGTTCAGTATTGTTCACTATAGTCACCCTGCTGCCCATTAGGTCCCTGAAACTTATTCCTCATATACCTGGAAGTTTGTCCCCCTTGATCAACATTTTCTTGCTTTCCCCAAACCCCAGTCCCTGGTCACCACTGTCCTATTCTCCTCTTCTCTGATGTTCATTACTTTACTAAATAGGCTTTTTATAATTCAAAGAAGTATTCTTCAACCTAAAGAATTCAAGTTACAGAATATGAATGCTGAGTGATTAGTTAGCTCATTCTTTTTTTTTAAACAGATATCCATTTTATTTTATTTATTTTTTTGTTAAATTTATTGGACTGACATCGGCTGATAACAATTACATAGGTTTCAGGTGTATAATTCTACATTACATTGTCTATGTGTTGCATTATGTGCTCATCACCCAGAGTCAGCTCTCTTTTCATCACCATATATTTGATGCTTCCTCCCTAATCCCCCCACTACCCACCTCTGCTCTGTCACCCACCTTCTCCTTTACCCTCAGGTAACCACTAAACTATTGACTATGTTCATAAGTTTTTGTTTCTTTGTTACTTTCAGTTTAGTTAGCTCATTCTTATCAATTAACAGATTAGTAAACTAAAGCTATACAATTTTTAGTAGAAAAAAGGAAAATAAAACAGGCTATGATCTATCTAAATTCTACTATGCAGCCAAGCCATTGTGAGTTTATGTTCACAAACCAGTTCAGCAGATTCTTTGAGTTAAACAACCCTGGACTTTATTGCTTCCCTAAAAGCTGGATGGGGGATTTGAGGAGTAGAACTGGCCTTGAGCATTTTTTCTTCTATAGGTATACACCAGGGTTTTCCGATCTTTTGGCTTCCCTGGGCCACATTGAAAGAACTGTCTTGGGCCACACAAAAAATATAGTAACACTAACTACAGCTGATGAGCTTTAAAAAAAAATAGGTCACAAAAACAATCTCATAATGTTTTAAGAAATTTTATGAATTTGTGTTGGGCTCCAATCAAAGCTGTTCTGGGCCACATGAGGCCTGCAGGGACATGGGTTGGATAGTGAATGCCGTACACTCTCTCCATCAGAGAAATTTTCTGCCTCAGTGAGCCAGCACCATACCCTCCCCATATGCAGCAGTGGAACTCAGTGAACCTTGTGGACCCACTGCAGACTGTTAAAGAGCAAGGGCTGCCAACTCAGGGCCCACCAGAGGACCTGCTCTGGGTGTACAATTGCTCTCTACAGCTTTGTGGGTACCTCACCTAGTCTCTAATCCTCAGTTAAATTTATCTCTAAATTTGTTATAATAATATCAACTTTTGCTTAGCTCCCTTCAAAGCTGTTTTGATGACAGCTTAGAAAATAAAATAGAGTACTTTCTACTCTATTCGATTTTACAATATTAATGTCAGCATATGATTACATAGGTATAATATTAATATTACTGTTATTGGTATGAATATAATATATGTCCAAACTATTATAATAACTGGGAATGCACTGCTTTAAATAGCTTAATTTAAAACTATAATTATATTTAGAACTTTATGTATAAGTCAAATGGAATCCCAAAGTAACCAAAATAGGAAAGAATATAATATATATATATATATATATTTTTTTTTAATAACATATTGATCTCTATATCATAGAGGATAAGTGAAAGAAAAAAACTTCAAAACAAAAACCAAAAAAAAGAAAAAAAGAAAGCAAAAGAAACTTGAAAATATTTTTTATTATCTTTCAGAAAAAATAGGGGGGTGGGGCACTAGCTATTTATGCTCCAAGATTCCCATGAATTTCAAGAACAAATCCCCCCAAAATGGCTCTGGAAAGCAAACACGCTGCTAGTCAATGATACCCACAGAGTTGGGCAGTGTGCTGCATTGGTTACACCGAGTCCAGAGCCAGACTCTTGGGTTTAATTGCTGGTTCTTCCACTTTTCTTGAAATTTTAGGCAAAATATTTAGCTGCTCTGTGGTTTAGTTTCCTATTATGAAATATGGATACTCTACTTGGGTTGTTATGAGTAAATGTGAAAATATTACTTAGAATAGTACTAGCAATTGAAAAAAAATGTATTGTTAGGTTTTGCCTGGCAGGGAAGTTTCAGGTGACTAAAATTAATCATGAGATAAATTTACTAGTGTGTTTGAGTGGTGGGAGGTCAGGCAAGTGTACCAGAACTTCTCCAAGTAAAACGAGAGTTGAGTCTTTATTAAGCCATATAAACAAAGGTGGTCTGAGGCAAACAAAGGTGGCCTGAAACCAGGGGTTTAGCAGGGAGAGGGTTTTATTGGTTGTCTTTGGGCTTCTCATATCTAGTTCCCGTAGTCCCATGTATTCCTTAGGTCCCACCTGCAATCTTTGATCATTCAAGGGCCCTCATGCTCATCATGCACCTGTGACTTTGGACAATGGGGCCGGCAAAGACAGATAGGCAGTGAAGCAAAACAAGAAAATAATTGACCTCTCTCTTTTTTATTTATGGTTTCTTTCTCTCTCTCTTTTTTTCTATATGGCCTAATATGTATTAAATACATTTTTTAGAATGTTGAATTATATATTTTCTATTATATTTATTTCATTTATTAAGCTTGCTTTGGAAATTAAAAATAAAATAGTAGCATGCTGTCATATCTGTATAGCATATATGTGTTTGAACTTTTGACATCTTTTAAAAACTCTGGCTTTTAGATTTTATTTACATTGTTAAATAATTGTTAATGATATTTTTTAGATTTTTTAAAGATTTATTTTATTGTGTTTGACAGAGACAGAGAGACAGAGGCAGAGAGAAGTGGGAGGGCCCAGAGCAGTCTCCATAGTTGTACATCATCAGTTTTTGACATGGTTTCATTTCACATGGGTGGGCACAGGGTCACACAGGGTGGGAACTGGGCTGAGGGCCTCCTGCAGGAGAGGCACACCCCTGTGAGCTGGGGGCCAAACCGGTGGCTTCCCTCCCATGAGAAGCTCACCCCGATGAGAACCAAAGTGAAGGCCTCCCACATGGGAAGCACATCCCAGCTAGCACATGGGTTCACACGGACCAGGGCCAGAACTCGATTCTTGGACCCTCTGCTCCAAAGTAAGTGCTCAACATGCTGAGCCATACTGGCTTCCCCAGTTGTTAATGATTTTTAATGTAATAGAACAGAAAAGAGTCTTTTAATAGGGAATGGGTGAGGCAGCTTTTAATTGTGTTTTTATATTTTCTTCTTAATATTCCTTAAGTGACACCAAAACCTATGCATGTTAGACTTGTGGTTCTCAAAGTGTGACCCAGGGACCCTATGGGTCTCTAAGACTACTTCATTGAATTCACAAGGTCAAATGATTTCTAAGTAACATTTAGGTATTGCTGCCTTCTCCATTCTCATTATCTTTCAAGTGTGCAGTGGTAATTTTTAGAGTGTATATGTTCTTTGGTATTGCAAAAGTTGAATGTAGAGATAGATCTGAGAATCCAACTATTTCCTATTAAAGCAGACATTAAAGATATTTAATTGTAAAAAGTGATACTCTCCTGACTAATTTTTTTTTGTTTTTGGAAAATGTATTTTTATAAAAGTTCATCCTAATTATATTAACATATAATGGCTAATACTAATATTTTAATGAATTAAATAAATATTTTAACTTTTTAACTTTTTAATTTTTTGAGATGGTAATTATTAGTAGATATGACTGGCATTAAACTCTTGGGAGTCCTCAGTAAAATTTAAGAGTGTGAAGTGGTACTAGGATTAAAACTGGGGGGAACTGTTGTATTAGAAACTCTCTAGACTCCAGTTCTCTCTCTGTCTCTGTATCTCTCTCTCTCTGTCTCTCTCTCTGTCAAAAACAATTTAAAAATAAATAAATAAATCACTAAAAAAAAAGGGGGAAGCTGGGATGGCTCAGTGGGTTAAGTGTTCACTTTGCAGCGCCGGGGACCGAGGATCGAATCCCGGCCCCAGCCCGTGCGGAACCATATGCTGAACTGGGAGCTCCCCTAGTTCAGTTCTCTCTCTGTCTCTGTATCTCTCTCTCTCTTTCTTTCTCTCTGTCAAAAACAATTTAAAAATAAATAAATAAATCACTAGAAACTCTCTAGACTCATAGAAATCTACCTGGGCTGGTGTGCTCATGGGGTTGCACAAAGCCAAGATGAAAGAATCCAGCACACCCAGTGCATCCTTTCTACTCTAAAGGAAGATCTAGTTGCCTCTTTCAGTTCCAGAGCCTCTGATGCAACAGATGGATAATCTGTGAACCAGGAACCACTTAGATGCTATGTCTAGAGGTAGTGAAAACATGGATTTTTATGACATATTCTGGCCAGAACTTGGAAGCTGCCAGTCACATATTTAAAACAGTACTAGACACTGGTACCTAGTGATATGAAAGTTTAAATAGGCCTATAATAATACTCAGAGAATTAAAATTAATATATTCATTTTAGTGCTTTTTGTTTTGTTTTACAAAGTCAAATTATCACATATTTTCACAATTAATATACATACTTTTATATTCATTTGACAGTTCAATAAAGTTTTAAGATTTGGGTTAGTTTTCTTTTGAATTGAGAGACTACTGGGTTAGATACTTAGGAGGAAAGTATAAGTAAATGGACGCCTCCTTATGACTTTTCAGTGCTAAGTATCTATCAACCAGTTTTGTTATAGGGCCCTTCCAAACTTCCTATCATCATTAAGGAACTATTCCCACAAATGCAACCTTTGTTCCCAAACCATTCCTTCATTCAAAGTCCCTCATATTTAATTATTTTTGTCAATAATATTGGCCAAGTATTCAACGTATGTTTGCTTTTGTTCTTTGTGACTTGGTATTACTGGCCTTTGCATTGTAAGTGAGGCCCACTGCCACACTGCCTGACCCCAGTGCTCCACTACTACTGAGACTCCCTTCTGGTGTTCTTCAACCACGACCTCACCCACCTACTGCTTGGAAAATGACTGCTGCTCATGCCAATCCTGTTCCATAAACCATGATAAGTTTCTAAAATTTAGATAAGAAATAGTAAAGAGAGATGCTGAGATAGCTCAGCATTTGAACACTTGCTTTGCAATCATGAGGTCTGGGGTTTGATTTCCAGCCCTGTCCTGTACAAATGCCGTCTGCTGAATTGCCTTTTGCAAC
>PVKE010030865.1:0-19376 GCA_004027555.1 Craseonycteris thonglongyai
GAGAGAGAGAGAGAGAGAGAGAGAGAGATACAGAGACAGAGAGAGAACTGAACTGGGGAAGCTCCCAGTTCAGCATATGGTTCCACACAGGCCGGGGCCGGGATTCGATCCTCAGTCCCCTGGCGCTGCAAAGTGAGCGCTTAACCCACTGAGCCATCCCGGCTTCCCCAAGGGGGGGTAGTCTTATACAGCGAATATAGGCCTAAACCTATGTTTCAACTGTAAAATTAGGGGGTCGTCTTATAAGCCCGGTCGTCTTATACGCCGGAAAATACGGTAAATGTCTAATCACCATGTTGTTCACCCGAAACTGTGAGAGCAGGCTGATAAATTTTGCCTCCACTGTAATATTTTAGTTACACTAGACATATTGAATATGACCAGTTCTGTGTAGTCACATGATGTCAACCCAAAGGAGTTGAAAACATAGTCTCATAAAAACTTGCAGCAGCTTTATTCATACAAATAAGTGCCAAAACTTGGAAGCAAACAAGATGTCTTTCAGTAGGGAATAAATAAACTGGTACATCCAGAGAACGGAATATTCATTGCTAAAAAGAAATGAGCTATCATGCTATGAAAAGACATGGAGGAACTTTAAATGTATATTATTAGTGAAAAAAGATGAGAGGAAAAGGCTATATATTCTATGACATTCTGAAAAAGTAAAAACTGTGGAATCTAAAATAATGAGAGGTTTTCAGGGGTTGGGAGAAAGGAGGGAGAATGGACAGGCAGAACACAGAGGATTGTTAGGGCAGTGAAAATACTCTGTATGATACAATAATGATGGATACATGTCATCATACATTCATCTGAATCCACAGAATGTACAATATCAAGAGTGAGCTGTAATGTAGACCAGGAGGAACTATGGGTGATTATGATGTATCAAGGTAGATCCATCACTTGTAATAGATTTACCACTCTGATGGGGAATACTGATAATGGGGGAGGTTGTGCATGGGGTGGGTGCAGGGGCTACATAGGAATTCTATGTACCTTCCTGTCAATTTTGCTGTTAACTTAAAACTGCTTTATAAAAATAAAGTTCAAACAAATAAATCACATGCTTCCCTGTTAGTCTGGAAGAATGTGCACACACCTAAGGCTGCTCTTCTTAGGAGCAATCAAGGAGAGAACTTCCAAGTTGCAAAGTAAACTGGGGGACCATGTGGCAAAGTAAACACCCTGAACTGCAACAGCAGCCTTCAAGCCACACACACAACCAACAATAACAGGTAAAAACTTAACTGGCTAAGGACATTTAAATACAAGCTTTGATTAATAAGAGTTTCTGGTTAACACAGGGGTAGAGCCCTAGGTACTCAAGCCAGATGACAAAAAATAAGGGGGAATAAGCTCTCAGCAGGGACAGCAGAGGCTGCACACTGCGAGAGCAACAGGCCTCACAGAGTTTGTAATTCTAAGTCTCAAAACCAGGGGTGTCAAACTCAATTAAAACATGGGCCATGTGGCGAAACAGGCAAGATTCATGCGGGCCACATCACATTTACAAACGTTGCCTGAACTGAGTCAGTGCGTTTATACACACCCACAGGCCCCCAGGAAAGGCACTGGGCCACGTGTGTACTTGTCTTCAGTAGTTAAAGGGTTAACGAGGGAGTTGTGTGTACGGTATTGCCTCCATCTCCCCTAAGCGCTATTTTCTTCATAACAATTTTTTCTATTTTCATTTTATTTCAGAGCATCGTGGGCCACAAAAAGTTACCTTGGGGGCCGTATGCGGCCAGTTTGACACCCCTGCTCTGAACAAATAACCAAACAAATGACATCAATCTCAGAGGTGAGTGATGGGTAGAGTATCATTATCAAGAGGAGGTATATTATTTCACAATGTATCATATATGCAATATATTATCTAAAATGTTCAGTTTTCAACAAAATATTGAGACATGCAAAAAGTGAATATTGACTTATGTATAGAATAACTATAAAAAGCAAGCAGTAGAACTTTGGCCCAGAAACACTGCAAAGCAGAGATTATAAATGTTTGAAGAACTAAAGAAAACCATGTCCAATTGAAAGTATGATGACACTATCTCTAGTTTAATAGAAAATATGAGTAAAAAGAGGTAAATTATAAAAAAAAAAATGAAAATCCATAGTTGAATAAAAAGCACAATAACAAAAATTTAAAATTCACTACAGGGGCTCAATAGATTTGATCTGGCAGGAGAAAGAATTCGTAATCTTGAAGATGTATCAATAGAAATTACGCAATCTGAAGAACTGAAAGAAAAAAGAATGAAGAAAAATGAATGGAGCCTGAGAGAAATGTGGGATATCATTAACTACAATGACATGTGAAATGGAAGTAATCAGGAGAAGGGACAGAAATAAATTTGAAGGAAAATCATTAATCTATATATCCTCAAAACTCAATAAAGTCCAAACAAAAAATACAGAGATCCACATTCAGATGCATCATAGGCAAAATATTGAAAGCCAAAGATGAAAAAGAATGGGAAAGTAATAAGAAAAGTTAACTCATTATGTACAAGGAACTCCAGTAAATTTAAAAGCTGACTCCTCATCACACACCATAAAGGCCAGAAGGCAGTGGGATAATATAGTCATTGTGTTGAAAGTAAAAAACTATCAAACAAGCATCTTATCTCTAGCAAAACTTGTATTTTAAAGCATAAGATGAAATCAAGACACTCCCAGATGAACAAAAGCTAAAGAATTTACTGCTGGCCAATTTGCCTTATAAGAAATACTAAAGGAAGTTCTTCAGGTTGAAAGAAAACAATACCAGAGTAAGCTGAGTACACATGAAAAAATCAGAGTGCTGAAAGGTAATTAGTAGGTAGTTATAAAAGAAAATATAATTGCATATTTATTATCCTTTATTATTTTTAACTGATTTAAAAAGTAATTATATAAAACAGTATGTATTACTGTATTATTGGTCCAAAACACAGAAACTTAATATACTTGACAATAAACACAAAAGGAGTAGATTTGAGCAAAGATGTATTAAAGTAATGATGCCAAATGGTATTTCAAATCCACAGGGGGAAATGAAGAGAACCGAAATGGTACGGTAACTAAGAAGGTTAATATAGCAAACTATAAATACCAGGGGTGCCAAAAAATGTATACCTATTTTAAGGGATGTTATTATCTATGTATTACTTTGTGAAGTTGAATTGAATTACAGTAGCAATGTGTAGTATGATGTTTGATCAAAAGGTGGCATTGATCAAATGAATGCTTCTACTACCATGCAATACGTAAGACAGTCAAAGAAAATGGGAGGGGGTGGGGGGTCACAGCTGTCATTCGAGGAACACAAGACAATTTTGAAGTGGTATTTGAAATTTGAGAATGTTGTTGAAGTACAATGACAATGGAGGTGTGAGTATGCAACAGAACCTCCAACACACCTAAAAACTGCATGCATTCATAAGTTTGAGATGTATGGTAATTTGAAACAGCATATGCAGCGATACAAATGGACATTTTGTAGTGAAGTAGTTTGCCACTAGTCAGCACTGATGGTAATCACCCCTTTGAGTACCTCTTGTAATTGCAGAAGTCAAATGTGAGTTGTATTCATCTTTTGTTATCGATATACGTTGAGTATTACAATTTTAATACAGTTTTTTTCCTTTCTTAAAATGTGTATACATTTTTTTGGCACTCTCAGTATATACCTGCCTCCCATTCTTCTCTCAGCTTATTTAAAAGACATGATTAAATCAAGTAAAAATCATAATATATTGTTGGATTTGTAACATATTAATAGATGCAGTATGTGTAACAATTGCACAAAAAAAGGAAGAGAGGAATTATGAATAGAACTACATAGGAGTAAAATTTTTATATTTCCTTAAAATAAATCTGAAGTAAATTTGGTAAGTGAATGTGCACATTGTAAGGCCTAGAAAAGCCACTGAGAAAAAGTACAATTAAAAAATTGTACAATTTTTTTAAAAAAAGTACAATTAAAAAGTACAATAACTGAAAAAGTACAATTAAAATGTTTTGAAGAAATTAAATGTTACATCAGAAAATATCTATTTAATATAAAAGGTAATAAAGGAGGAAAAAAACAAAAACACAAAATAAAACAAAAAGTATAATGGATTGGATAAAACAAACAAACATGATCCAACTATATGCTGTCTATAAGAAACACACTTTAGATTCAAAGACAAAAAGGCAGAAAGTGAAAGGATGAAAAAAACCCACCAGGTATACCATGCAAACAGTAACTAAAATAGAGCTGGAGTGGTTATACTAGTTATCAGACAAAATAGAATTTAAGACAAAAATTACTAAGAGACAGAGGACATTTTAAAATGATAAGAGTCAATCTTTCAGGAAGACATAACAATTATAAACATATATACACATATCAAGAGTCGTAAAATACACAAAGCAAAAACTGACAAATGAAAGGAGAAATAATAATTCAATAATAATGCAGACTTCAACACCTCATTATCAATAATGGATAGAACTAGAGAAAGGATCAATGAGGAAGTAGATGTGAACAATACTATAAACAAATCTATGCGCCACCTGGATTTAAGAGACATCTACAGAACAAAACTCCACTCATCAACAGCAGAAAAATAGTCTCAACTATACATGGAACATTCTCCAGAATAGACTATATGTTGGTCCATGAAACAAGCCTTAATACATTGAAAAGTATTAAAATCACAAAGCATGTTCTCTAACTGCAGTGGAATAAAATTAGAAATCAGAAAACTTGGAAATTCACAAATATGTGGAAATTAAATAAAATATTCCTGAATAACCAATAGATTAAAGAAGAAATCACAGGGAAATAAGAAAATACTTTGAGATAAATGAAAACAAAAATGCAAGATACCAAAATTTATAAGAAGCAACTAAAGTAGTGCTCAGAGGGAAAATATAACTATAAATGCCTATATTTAAAGGTTTCAAACCACCCCACCCCACCAATATCCAAAACCACTCATTCTCTAACATACAAGTATTTCAGTGCCTCACATTCTTCTTTGTTCGTTTATGTTGTGTCTCCTTGCGTTAGAACATAAGCTTTTGAGGGCAGAAACTCTGTATTGTTCACTGTTGGGCCATATTAGAACAATAGCTATAGTACAGCAACTGACTACATTAGGGGCTTCAAAAGTATTTTCTGACCAACATGTTTCCTTAGAATCATCACTTATATTTAGATAAGCTTTAACTGTCTCTCCAAATTTCTGTTCATTCACATATTACTGTAACTGATTCATCTTCCTCCTATCAATTTATACAATTTGGGATCCATTATAGAATCACTCTCTTAAATTTTATAGTTCTAAATAAAACTTATCCCATCGACATTTCTTTTTGAAAAGTGCATATTATTTCTTTAAACTTTTATATAAAAAATCAATTTTCTTGAAACAAGTCAAATAAAAACTAAAACTAAAATATAATTACTATAAAAGGAAAGAAGAACAGGTCACACAATGGCTAAGTCAATGTTCATATAACTTTGAATTATAGAGTAAGAAGTCATTTCCACTTGCTTAATTTAATCCTGCAAATTCTAGGTACTGAAAAGCAAGCAGTGAAACAACTTTATGAAAACTTGAAAGAAAACTGCATTTCTTTAAAACAAATTATCAGAGCCTAAGTTATTATGTCAATAATAATTATATCTAGATGATTAAGATTTTTTCAAAAAATAAACATTTAAATTTACAAGGTATCATAATAAAAGATACTTCTGCAATGTGTAACTTACACAGTCTTTTTGTCCTGTCGAAGAAGTTTAGAAGAAAATTCACTTAGTACTTCTAGGAAAGCCAGATTAGGAGGTGGATATTCTTGTCCTTTCTGATTTTGGTACTTAAAGGCAAATTCTATGCCATCCCTGAAGTTAAAAAAACAAACAAAACATATATATATATATATATATATATATATCATCTTACTTTTCGCAATAGATAGTACAATTCTTTCAATGGGCTAAAATTTCAAAAATAGTTGGGAAGGCAGCAAAATCATCACTGAAGGTACCGTAGTAAAATCTGATAAATTCAAAGGTTAAATAAGGTTCATTACATGACATATTTGCATAAGATTTAATTTTATTATTTACAGTAAAAAAACTAAGTTGTGAAAAATAAGTAAGTAATTACAAATTAAAAATTTCTACACAGCCACAAAGCTAAATTCCTATGTGGAGGTAACAGAATACCCTAGAAAGAAAATTCAATTGTCAGAAAATGTGATTATTAGAGTTGGTCATGGTAACAAGCAGCTCTGTGAATTTTTGTGAGGTAAGCTGACCAAATCAATATTGCAGTGTATTTAAACCCATCCTTCCACATCATTTTCTCACTGATAGACCAGATAAGAATATTTTGTTAAACTTTACTTTCTATACTTTTTTTTAGAATAGCTTTCTTTTTATTGTTAAATTTATTGGGATGACATTGTTTGGTAACAATTTACTTTATATACTTTTTAAGATGAAAAAAATGGGCAATTAAAGTTAAGTTTTTTTCAAATTAAAAATTATATTCTAGGGGATGCTGGAATGGCTAAGCAGGTTGAGGACTCACCTTGCAGCCCCAGGGTTCAAGAATCATATCCCCGCCCCAGTCTGTGTGTACCCATATGCTGAACTGGGATGTGCTTCCCATGTGGGAGGCCCCTGGTTTGACTCCTGTCCCAGGTGTGCTTCCCATGTAGGAGACCCCCAGTGGGGGTGTGCCTCCTATGTGGGAGGGCCCCGGTCCAATTCCTGCCCTTTATAGCCCTGAGCCCACCTGTAGAATGAAACTATATTGAAAACTAATGATGTGTAACTATGTAGACTGCTCTAGGCCCTTCCCCTTTTCACTCTCTCTCTTTCAAAAACAATAAAAATATATCTTAAAAAAAAGGGGAAGCTGGGATGGCTCAGTGGGTTAGGCGCTCCCTTTGCAGCCCCAGGGACCAAGGATCGAATCCTGGCCCTGGCCCGTGCAGACCCATATGCTGAACGGGGGAGTGCCCCCAGTTCGGTTCTCACCAGGGTGAGACCCTGGCCCAGTTCCTGCCCTCTGCATCCCCTCGCCCACCTGTGGAATGAAACTATGTGGAAAAACCAATGATGTGCAACTATGGAGACTGCTCTGGTCCCTCCCCCTTCTCTCTGTCTCTGTCTCTCTCTCTGTCAAAAACAATAAAAATAAATCTTTAAAAAAAAAAAGGTCTTCTAGGGGATGCCGGCATAGCTCTACAGGTTGATTGCTTGCCTTGCAACAATGAGGTTCAGGGATCAAATCCTGGCCCCTGCCCGTGCAAATCATATGCTGAACTGCAGCCAAGTGGTAACCGCCAAGATGGCGGTGAAGATTCTTGCTTTCCATGCAGGAGAAGGTCCCAGTTCAGTTCCCGCCCTGCGCGGCCCCACATCTACCTGTGTGAAGGGAAACTATGTCACAACTAACGATGTACAACTATGGGGACTGCTCTGGGCTCTCCCCTCTTCTCTCTCTCACCTTCTCTCAAACAATAAAATTAATCTTAAAAAAAAAGTTTTCTAGTTGAGAATGACCAATCTAGACAATCTCTAAAGTTCTTACAACTTAAAAATTCTAATATTTGTCACTTCAAAAATGGTTTGAATAACAGTTATTTTAGTTAAATTCTAGTAAATCCGACTCTGTATAATAGGAAGTGTTTATTAGCTCACTCACTTGTGAAGTGTGGCAACTGCTTCTCGTGTCTTGATTTGGTCCAGTCCAAACGTAAGGGCAAAGCGACGTGCCAATTCTTTAATACCACTGACATGGGCGGATGTCCTATCTAGGTTGGGACCTTGCTCTTGAACAAGCTCATTAAACAACTGGTAGAAAAAAAAGAGAGAGAAAAAAAAATACAGCTAAGAAGTATTTGTTTTATTTATTGTTAGAATAGGTAATATAATTTGAAAACACTTAATAGGCATATGATAAAATATGTATTTCCCTCCTTGTATTTACCAGTAGCCATACTGTTGCTCTCCTTTAAGTTATCTATTAGTAGTCTCTTGAGATCAGTTGCATATTACTTGTGTGATTAAATGCAAACAAATTTATTTATTTTTAACAAAAAAAGAATGCATTTGGGGTTGGAAAAAATGTTTACAGATAGATAACTATGTATTCATAAACATATATGCATTCTTTTTGCTGTCATTTTCACAGAAATGGCAATGTATGAAATATAGGGTTCAGAACTTTCTTTTTACATTTGTTATATCTTAGACAAGAACATCATGTAAATGACCATTTGGATATATGGGGCTATGGTTTTTCCCAACATTTAACAAAATATTTATAAATTACATATACATTACATATATTGTGTCAAAGTAACTCAAAACAAAAAACAAAACCTTGGAGTACTAAAGAATTTAAAAGCAATCTTCATACTACTAACAAAGTGAGAAATTTACCTGTATCTATACACATCTGCCTTCCTGCCTATTTAGACAGATGAACAGTACAGGCTTTTATTTTAAGCCATTCCCTCTTTATGTACTGGATGGATCTCACTTCCTTTTACCTACACCCAGCAGTTTTGCTCCAGTGCTTACTTTTCTCTCCTGCATCAATATTCCCTCTCCTAGGGCTACCCTAATTTCTTAACTTCGTCTTCTCTGTAAGCCTTCAACCCATTTTCCTGACTCTTTATGGCAAAGATCCTGAAAAGTATTGTTCACATTTGTTTTCTTCACTTATTCACCTCACAATTTCTCAATTAACTTTAATCACACCATTCTATTGAAATAGCATGTTTTCTATTAATTATGTTATCCACCTCTTTAGTTTTCTTCAGCAACAGATTGGTTTGGCCTGACCTGCTTACTGTGCCATGACTAGCAATAGAAGTTTTTCCAGAGACTTTTAAATTTATTAATAGGTATTGTTTGCCAGTTTTTAGATTTTTAAAATGTTTTCACAGATAGTTGTACACAATAGCATTTGACTTAAAAATTTATATTTAAAATAAATAGAATATATTTCATCGTACAAAATTCAAGGATTATGACAGTAAAAGTTCTTCTTTCTAGTATATATTGTTCTTCTCCTCAAAGGTAATCAGTGTTATATATTTCAGAAGTTCTCTAGACCAGTTTAGAAATACTGATATACAAAGTTTTCATTTTTACATAAGTGATACTGTAATATATAGTTTGCCCTAAAACTTGCTATTTTTCATTTAATATTTTGTCTTTAAAATCTTTTAGGGGAAGCTGGGATGGCTCAGCGGGTTAAGCACTCGCTTTGCAGCCCGAGACCAGAGATCGAATCCTAGCTCTGGCCCAGATGGACCCACATGCTGAACTGGGGTGTGCCCCAGTTCAGTTCTTGCCAGGGCCTATGCAGGAGGCTCCCCCGCCCGGTGCCTGCTCTGTGCAGCCCCGTGCCCACCTGTGGAGTATATGGAAAACTAATGCTGTCAACTATGGAGACTGCTCTGGGCCCTCCCCCTTCTCTCTGTCAAAAACCAATAAAAATAAATCTTAAAAAAAATAAATCTTTTAGCTACTTCAGAGTATCAGTTTAATTATTCCTCTGTTGAGAGACATTGAGATAATTTCCAATTTTACATTACAGAAACAGCTGCAACAAAACATCTTTTGTATATACCGTATTTTCCGGCGTATAAGACGACCCCCTAATTTTACAGTTAAAACATAGGTTTAGGCCTATATTCGCTGCGAATATAGGCCTAAACCTATATTTTAACTGTAAAATTAGGGGGTCGTCTTATATGCCCGGTCGTCTTATACGCCGGAAAATACGGTACTATAACTTCGTGCACACCTATATGCATCTATGTACATACCTAGTAGCAAAATACTGGTTCATAAAGAATATATATCTTAAATTTTAAAATATACTGCAAAATTATATTCCAAAAAGACAGCAACAATTTCTTTCAAGAGGGACCTTTTCTTCCACATCTTTTTCAATCACTGGTATTATCAATCATGCCAATCTCTTCAAGCAGTGATAAATATCTCTTTTTATTTTGTATTTCATTAATTAATAAAGTTATGCCTCTTTTCATGTATTTATTGTTTTTAAGATTTCTCCTGAAAAGTAGCCTTTCATACCCTTCTTTACTCACTTACCTATGGATTTATTTCTCTTTCTTACTAATTTGTAGGATTTGTTATATATGATTAAATAAAAATACTTTCCCCCATCTGTGTTTAACATTGTTCAGAATGCTGGTTGATAATTAATCTACTTAAGTTTATATATATCATCAATTTTTCACTTTGTGGCTTCTTTCCTCAGTAAACACTTCCCTACTCTAGGAAATGAAAATATCCTTTTGTTTTCTTATAAACCTTTTATTTTGAACATTTATATACCTATAATCTATCTAATAATTATCTTTGGTACATGTTAGATAAAGCTATAAATAGCTATTTTTTCCAAATGCATATAGTCAATTGATCTATTACTATCTAATGAATAGGCCCAATCCTTTCCCCACTGATTTGAAATGACTAAGTACATACAAACATACCCACAACCCCCTTCCCTGAAATCTCTATATTAATTTAGTAGAAACCATATTAATGCAAAATATGTGACATATTTTCTTATTTGAATACCACTGCTGCCCTTTCTTCATTAAATACTTCAAAAATATACTTTGCATTTTCTTGTTAATTACTTTTTAAATATCCAATTTAGCATTACATCTGATCGCCATAAGATTTCACCTACTTGAAATATGAACTATGATTATATTCCAAAAGACATATAACATAACACGTCTTTGTACCAGAAAGTATCCATATAGTAATATACTCATACAATGACCTAGCTTAAATGAGATAAGATACCTAGCACATACTAAGTACAAAGAAGTGCTCAATATATTAATTCTATTCTTGATCTCTTTCAAATTTCTTACCTGCTGTAAACTGAGAATGAGGGTCTTGGCACACTGAATTTTATCAATCTGCCTGGTTTTACTCAGTGTTTCCTTAATAATATCACCATAGTCATTGTAATACTGTGAAAAAAAGAAAACATAGTTTTAAAATTAATGATATTTCATGAGATAAAGAATGGGATATGTCAAAGAAATAGAGAAGTATGGTATTTAATTTCTTCACCTCAAACATAAGGAGAGTTTAAAGATTTGGTCTGAAGTTAAAGGAATACACATTCGATATTTAAGATTATGATATAATTGGGGATGCTGGGATGACTCAGTGGGCTGAGCACTCGCTTTGCGGCCCTAGGGTCCGAGGATTGAATTCCAGTCCTGGCCAATGTGGACCCATATGTTGAACTGGAGTGTGCCTCCAGTTCAGTTCTCACTGGGGCAAGTTTCCCAAGTGGAATGAAACTATATTGAAAACTAATGGCATACAGCTATGGAGACTGCTCTGGGCCCTCCTCCCCTCTGTCTCTCTCTCCTTGTCAAAAACAATAAAAATCAATCTTAAAAAAAAAAAAAAGGTTATGAAATAATAATAAAACTAAAAAAACTGGCAAAAATTCCTCATTCTTTACAACATGGATTCTTTACAACACTATTTAAAAGTGCCTGTTGAATCAAAAAGCAGAACTTCTTGATAAAAAGGTAGAAACTTCCTGAAGAACTTAAACCAAAAGAGTTAAAAATTGCTTACCTCTGAGAAATGGGTCTAAATAAGGGGGAAGGGCAGATCAGGGTAACAGATGTACTTTACATTTAATACTTTTGTGTACTATCTCATTTAACCTCCTAACATGGCTATATTTAACTATTGTAATATAAACAATAAAACATTATTGTAATAAAAACAGTGACATCTTAAATAGTGATTAATAAAGATATAATTGTTTTATAATTCAGTTTTTTTGATAAAGGATTTAAACAATTTTCCTTGAGAGTAAATAATTAGGAAAAGCTTTATTTGAAACCATTAAATCTGGATGTTATTTCCAAGTTAAAGCCTAAAACCTATAAAAGTATGTGAAGACGTGAGTATATTAGCTTGTCAATTGGATTTTTACAATGTTCAAAAAGGGTTTGCTTCCATGACATGAGGTGCAAACAAGGGGAAATAATTCAAAAGAATTATCCCTTAAGTGCAATTAAAAACTATCTCGATGAAGAAAAAAAAGGGAAAGACATATTAACACCTAAAGTGGTTCAACAAGATAATCTCTAATAAATTCAGATTTATAATGACCACATAAGTGGGGGTGGGGGGAGTCACATAGCCAAGGGACATGTAACAAAGGGTGGCAAATGACTATTAGAATACTCACAAAAATATTAAAGACTATGAGCAGAGGTGTACAAAATTGCTAATAATGTTGATAAAAGGTTTCAGTAAGACTCACTTTGTGAAACCAATGCAGTATTAAGGGATGAAAAGGAAAAACCATAGTAAGCTGATATTCAACCATCCAAACCCTGTTTAGACATTAGTTTAGGAAACCTCTTGGCTCCTCTCACTTAAAGTCTTTCTTTATATCCTGTGCTTATTTTACAACGTGTACATCTATCACTACAATAATCATGCTGAGATTTAATGGTCCAGTAGATAGCTAAGCCTTGAAGCTAGACAAACCTAAAATGAAATCCTGATTTTTGCTACTTTAATAGTTGTGTGACCTTGGGAAGTTACTTAAACTATCTGAGCCTTAATTTTCCTATGTATAAATTTTATTTTTTACCTCGCAGTGTTACTTTAATCAACAAAGATAATGTAAAAGCCTTAGAACATTGTCTCATATGTAAATTGCACAATAAACATAGGTAGCCATTCACTATTTTATTATGCTTACATTTCAATTTCTCTATAAATCTGTAAGCTTGAGTGCAGATAATGTCTTACTTAAATCTCTGGCTACCCAGCACAGTGTTGATCACATTGCAGTGGTCAGCAAAATATGATTAATTAGTTATTATGTCACAACTAGATTTGGATCACACCTCAACATGGATGAAGATATAAGTGAATCAATGGCACACACAATATTCTGAACATGGGCAAAATAAAATAGTATATTGACATGAGAATAAGTAAAAAAAAAAAGGTTGGGGGGGGAGGGGTTCTCTCTTATCTGTGCCTGTCAGGCTACATTATAAATATTTCTGAGTACTGCTTCTTTTAGAGCAGGGGTCTCTAAACTACGGCACGTGGGCCGCCCTCTCATCTGGCCTGTGGAGACCTTTTTATCTGAATAAAATATTAAATAAATAATTAAAAACAACATCTATGTTTTGATTCTTTTTTATTTGGACCTCGAGTGTGTAGTTGGCCCCCAAACTGCTGTTTCATAGTTAATGCGGCCTGCGGGCTGAAAAGTTTGGAGACCCCTGTTTTAGATAATCAGGAGCAAAATGGAGCTTGTGGAAAAAAGAGCAGCCAGGAAAGTGAGTACCTATCAAAATCGTATGAAGAATAGGTTAAAATTTTAACATTCCCTTACCTCCCTCATGAAAAATCAATTCTCATATAGCATATAAGGTTTAAACAGTTACTTTATTTAAATATTATCTCTGGCTCTATTCTCATAAGCAATTTATGTTGCTTTATCAAATTACCTGCATTTCCTCCCAAAATTCATATTCCCTTGTGATCTTCATGAAGTTTAATCTGCCTATAAGTCCTCCCACTAATTCTATGCTTGACTAATTTATGCTCTTTGTCTCAGATTTAGTTCAGAAGTCACTTCTAAGCAGTTTTCATTAATTCTCAAATTTCTAAGGAGTTGGGTATCTGTTTTATATACTTCCAGGATCCCCTATAGATCATCAATAATATACTATATATGTATGGAAAAGCTATAAATTTTAACTTCTATCATCATACCTTCATTTTTAATTGCAAACTGCTTTGCCAATTAGATGAAAGGGGAAAAAATTATACTAAATTATACCTTCATGTAGTGTTTAAAGATGTCTGCAGCTGCATGCATGTCAACAATATCATAAATAATAAGTTTGCTGAAGGCAGCAAGCAGATTTCTTCTTTTATGTAAGGCCTCAATTTTATTAGCTTCATCTTCTTCATCACCCTCTAAACACAGAAAATAAATTGGTTATGAACTTTGGCCCTTTATATAAGGTAAAATAATGTGGAAAATCTGTGTAATAAAAAACCAGCATATACTATAACTTTATAAAAAGTTACAATTCAGTTTTAGATGGGATAAAAAATGTTAGCTATATTGAGCACTTTAAGTGCTATATTCAGTCACATTTATCAAATACTTGGTAGGCACTGAAGTTTCTATCTTCTAGGAGTCTGTCATAGCAAAGATTAAAATAA
Organism: Craseonycteris thonglongyai; assembly: GCA_004027555.1. Lineage (NCBI taxonomy): Eukaryota > Metazoa > Chordata > Mammalia > Chiroptera > Craseonycteridae > Craseonycteris > Craseonycteris thonglongyai. Next base: position 14,291 of record PVKE010030865.1, read on the forward strand.
GCAAACCATATATAAAAAGATTTTTTTTTCTGATATTTTCATCCTAATAATACTGTTGTCTGTTTACCTTAAAAATGCTGTTTTTTCTAATTTCAATATTCCTTATGTGCTAATATATTTCCACACAGAAGAAATTTCTGGAAATTTTTAAGACACAGGGAAAAAGTTTTCTTTTAGAAAAATATATAGGGAGTAATGGAAATATATGGGGTAGTTAGTTTTCAATGCTTGCCCTAACATGGTTATAATATCAGCTGAGAAATAAAATATATTTTGTGAATCATTTATACACATATAAATTAAAACAAACAAACAAAGAAACCCTATTAAATACTTTCAAAACAGGTAGTGTTTCATCCTAATTAAAAAAAATTTTCAGGTCCCACTGGCTTGTCTATTTCTAATCCTAGGAAAACTTTCTCCACAAGGATCCAGATGATAAAAGTTACCACATTTGTTTCAGGCATTATACTGACCCACTCATGACTTGGCTTGCCCTTATTTGGGGACAGCGTTCTTCCTTCCTTTTTTCACATGTATATATTCATAAAAAAAATTTATCCTCAATTTCTTCTTCTTTCTACTAATTTGTTCTGTTGTGAAGCATCAATGCTTTTGAGAATTTGAAAATCTTTTCACTTCAGATAAGTAGCAGCCAAATTTTACTGTGAGATTAATATGGACTCCAAATAAAGATACTTTCATAGTCTAGTTAATTTTCTAAAATGTCCTATTCAGTAAAGGACATTCTAATACCACCAGATAGATCTGTGGATCAGTTATGCCACAGATCTTATTTTAGAGAGTAAATCATATATTTCAAATAACCTATTCTAGAACACTTATTTACAGTGACTTATTTTAAATAAATTTTGCTAGGTTATCATTATGCAGGCTTAGCACAAAATCGATTGGTGAGTTTTGATAATAGTCCTTCAGCTCTTAATATCTTACTATATTTTGTTAATTTACGTAATAGATGATAACCACCCAGGCACAAAAAGGAACTCAGATGCTTTCCTTCAGAAAAACTGTGAACCTTGATACAGCTCAATCAGAAACATTTACCCCACATTTATATTTTGCCCATATGTAAAATTACTAATATACAAAAGTATTCATATAGCAAAGGAGAGAGACTTTACTTGTATGTTTTTATTCTTTTTGGTTTCTGAACTACACAAATGTATTAACTTGTTTTTAAAAGGGAGAAATTCCAGTATTTTTTAGGATTCAATTTTAATTTTTTCTCCTATCTTTTGGGGCTGGTAAAACAAGATCAATATATTGACAAGATGATATAGCTACAAATACCCATGCTCTGGTTCTCTTCGTCTTGGTCAATGAAAACATGATCCATCACAAAACTCAGGAGTTCAGACTGGAGTCCAGCATCTGGATTAAATACCAAAGGCTGAAGGCCCTCTCTGCCACCTGTCATTAATTGGTGGCTAAAAATCATCAACAGATCACAGAGTAACATGAAAGCCTACAATGAAAAGGGAATTCATCAGTAAAATATTGAACAAATATAGATAGAACTACAAATCAATGTTAATGAAAATATACTAAATATGTTCAATGTTATTACCATAATAGAAATTTTGAGTACCGTATTTTCCGGCGTATAAGATGACTGGGCGTATAAGACGACCCCCTAATTTTACAGTTAAAACATAGGTTTAGGCCTATATTCGCTGTATAAGACTACCCCCCACTTCCGAGGCTGTAGTCTTATACAGCGAATATAGGCCTAAACCTATGTTTTAACTGTAAAATTAGGGGATCGTCTTATACGCCGGAAAATACGGTATTTAAATTTTCAAACTTAAAATTAAACACTAGGGGAAGCCGGGATGGCTCAATGGGTTAGGCGCTCACTTTGCAGCCCCGGGGACTGAGGATTGAATCCTGGCCCCGGCCCGTGAGGACCCATATGCTGAATTGGGGAGTGCCCCCAGTTCAGTTCTCACCAGGGCGAGATCCCGGCCCAGTTCCTGCCCCGTGCAGCCCCATTCCCACCTGTGGAATGAAACTATGTGGAAAAACGAATGATGTGCAACTATGGAGACTGTTCTGGGCCCCCCCACTTCTCTCTGTCTCTGTCTCTCTCTCTGTGAAAAACAATAAAAATAAATCTTAAAAAAAAAAATTAAAAAAAAATTAAACACTAGTCACATTTAAGATTTCCCCCTTTCCCAAATATAATAAATTTTTAAAAATTTTTGATTATATTAACTGAACTCTGGAAATATAAAACTGATGCAATAAATTATGACAGAGTGTTAGAAATCAATCATATACTGCTTAATCAAATAAGCATAAATCTTAAGAAAAAGTATAATAAATTATAATGCAATACTCTAAACATGTAAGTGACTATTTTTGATTCATCTTTTAAAAATCTAATGTAAAAAAAGTCTCTAACAGTAGATTTAAAATTGAATTGAACAGTATCTAAAAGTTTCCCAAAGAATTTAATCACTTAAGGAAGTTTTCCATGCATTTTCCTAAAGAGAAAGTATTACAGTTATGTTACCAAATTTGCCCTGTTTAATGGTTAGGTATGAAATAAACCTGTTATCAGTTTATTGTAACTGAAAGGTTTTGTTTTTGGATAATTGAGGGCTCTGATATTTCAAAACAATCCACTAATTCCCTGTTGGTGGGTAATACAATTTTGGCATGTATTTGGAAATTGCTGTATACTTTGCTGTCCACCTCCAGCAAGAATCATGGCAATTCATTCTCTGACCACACAATCATGAAATACATTAAGATATTTAAAAAGAGACACTTGAAAAGGGGAAAAAACATCCAGGAGATTCTTTTTTTTTTTTTTTAACTGAGGCCATAGTTTTGGATATTACCAAATAGTGATGATGCTGAAATGCTGATTTTTTGGTTTAAATGTCCAGAGCTAGGTAATTTCATACAGAACTGGTGGAGTTCAGAAGATCTAGAGAATAAGGTTCGAGTAATACCATCTCTATTCCCTTTTAAGTTAGATGTCAATAACTCAGTTAAAAAGAGATCTGTGATAATTTTTCTATAAGGGACAGCAAAGGATAAGTACTACTGTACCCTTTAACTAGACTAATCGCTAGCTCCACATCATAATAAAAACACATATAGAAAAGGTAGATTCTGTTTTATATAAAAGTACTTCTTAATAGAAGAGCAGTATAGTTAGTTTACAAAATCACTTCATGGAAATTGTATTGTCTAATGCTCTACTTAGACCCTCTCTGGGCTGTGCCCTTTCCCAAGAGGTAAGGACTCTGTTGCACCAATTGATTATGTTCACCTGCACCCCATCTTCTACATCACTGTTCAGGTACAAGAACTCAGGGATTCCTTGCTCTAACAGATCTGATTCTGCTACCAGAGCCTGCACAGGCTTCTTCTCTAGGCCCTGCACCCCTAGTATGCATATTCTTAGGTTCTAGGGTGGCCAAGGAGCAGATGTTTGAGGGGATGATGCTGACAGTTTGGACATGTGTTTACATGCATGTGTGAGAAGTTCTTCCTGGTGTGGAAAAGAGCTGAAGGTGAGATGAGAAGAGGACAGGTCATAAGCCAGCTCCCCATAGAATTCTTAGGAGTAAAGAATTCTAATTTGAACCCAGCCTTCTAGGTCACTGTCAGTATACTTGACAAGGTAAGAAAACATGTAACAGGTTGATTAGCTTGCTTTGTAACTTAAATATTCAGAACCTATACTCTTGTCCCAGGTCCCATAAATGTTAAGGATGGACCTATATGCTAAGAACTGCAAAAAAAAAAAAAAGTCTTCTTACATGTTCTTCAATACATTTGAGTTATTTTTTTTTATTGAGAGCTCTTAATAATGTCTTACCTGTTCTTTCACTGGAGTATTAACATTAGATAGGCACTGTTGGCAAACAGCCAAAAAGGATTTCACCGTTTTCCGCAATACCAACAAATCCTCCTGTAAGACATATTCAAATTTGTGAGCATGAATTACAGCATCCTAGAACTCTGATCCAGAAGAATAAATGGAAAACAGCCAACTGGTGTACTGTCAAGGAAATTCATAAAACCAAACTTACTGTTAGCAACCAAATCAGATATTTATTTCCTAGTTATCAAAATGGAAGGGGTAACAAAACTGACAGTCCCAAGCAATTCTATTTAGCTATGGAATGCTCAATTTGAGTGTGATTTTCTCCAACACATTTTCCTTTATAAAAATGGTTTATTTAGGCTGATATTACAATAATCATTCCTATAACACATACCAGCTGATAGGTTGTGAGGTGAGGGAGCACAGCAGTACACTGAAAAAATCAATTAAGACACAAATGTGTACTGAGTTTCTATTATACTCTCATCATTCTGCAAAATGTTAAGGCAAGACAGGTAACTTTAAGACTGTGCCCATACCCTCAAGTAATTCCCAGAAGGAAGTTATACCAATCAGAGAGTAACTATTCAAAAAAAAATTTTTTGTAGTAAGTATCAGAGAGATGAGTTGGAGGGACTTTCACAGAAAGCTGGGCTTTAATCTAAGTTTAGATAGGTAAATAGAACTTAATTTGATGGCCATATAATATTTAATATCAAACACTTAAAAAATATGAAAAGAAATTCAAATTTACCAAGTACCTACAATGTATCAGGCACTGGTTTGAGAGCTTATTGTTATATAATTTAATATTTATATCTATTAGAAGTAGTCATTATCTTTATGAATCTGACCTCAATGGCAAGGGAAGTAAAAGCACAAATCAATGAACGGGACCTTATCAAGCTAAAAAGCTTCTGCACTGCAAAGGAAACCATCAACAAAGCAAAGAGGCAACCAACCAACTGGGAAAAAATATTTGCAAACAATGCCTCTGATAAGCGGCTAATATAAAAAATATACAGGGAAAGCCGGGACGGCTCAGCGGGTTGAGCGCTCGCTTTGAGGCCATGAGGACCGAGGATCGAATCCCGGCTCCGGCCCAGGCAGGACCCACGTGCTGAACTGGGGAGTTCCCACAGTTTGGTTCTCTAACTGTCTCTGTCTCTGTCTCTCTCTCTATCTGTCAAAAAGTAAAATAGAAATAACTATGCACTG
>PVKE010030866.1:0-19372 GCA_004027555.1 Craseonycteris thonglongyai
TAAGATAGCTGATAAGCTTTAAAAAAAAAAAATTGCAAAAAACCTCATAATGTTTTTTTTTGTTTGTTTGTTTTTTAATATTTTTATTTATTTAGACAGAGAGAGAGATACAGAGATACAGAGACAGAGAGAGAACTGAACTGGGGGAGCTCCCAGTTCAGCATATGGTTCCGCACGGGCCGGGGCCGGGATTCGATCCTTGGTCCCCAGCGCTACAAAGTGAGCGCTTAACCCACTGAGCCATCCCGGCTTCCCCTTCATAATGTTTTAAGAAAATTTACGAATTTGTGTTTGGGCCACATTCAAAGCCGTCCTGAGCCACATGCATGCTGTAGGTTGGACAAGCTTGTCCTAAAGCAGAGGTGTCCAACCTTTTGGCTTCCCTAACCCACAATAGAAGAAGAATTGTCCTAGGCCACACATAAAATACACTAACACTAATGATAGTTGATAAGCTAAAAAAAAAATTTTTTCCAAAAAAATCTCATAATGTATTAAGAAAGTTTATGAATTTATGTTGAGCTTCATTCAAAGCTGTTGTGGGCTGCAGGTTGGACAAGCTTGTCCTAAAGTAAGCACTTTTAACCAAAGTATGAGCATTTATCTGAATGGATCTACTCTAGTTACATAGGTCCAGGTATTTGGGAATAACAGGGAGAAATGGGGCTTAAGTTTTAACTTGGTTCTCACCTCCCATGCAGAAGGCCCCCAGTTCGGTTCCCACCCAGTGTGGCCACACATCCACCCATGTGGAGTGAAATTGTCACAGCAAATGATGTACAACTGTGGAGACTGCTCTGGGCCTTTCTCCCTTATCTCTTTCTCTCTCTCTCTCTCTCCCACTCTCACCTCTGAAAACAATAAAATAAATCTTTAAAAAGAAGTTTTAACTTTGTTCATGCACTTAAAATAGTTTAATTACTGAATTTAAATTATGTTGACATTTAGTAAATAGTATTTCAAATCTATAGATTATAAGACCATCTTGGTTTGTATTTGTTTGCTTTACCTTTTAAATCTATTCAGTATCAAGCTTGAATAGTTTACCTTAATTGATTCTTTCAGTCTTGGCTAAATTATTACATCTGCTCTTGACTTTGACTAAGAAAATCCATGTAATCTTACTGTCTCTGGTTTGTCCTTTGTATAAATAAAATGCTTCTTCATTTTTGCTTAATTACTAGGGTTATAGATTGGATTGGCTTTTGACTTGGTAATGAAAACTTACTTTCATGGTTCTCATTTGCTTTAAGTAGATGACCTCTTGAGGCTTTAACATCTTGTAGCCTAACTTCCTAAGCAAATCAATGAATTCAACACTTGAAATGTAAATTTTTTAATGTCAGCTATTTAAAATTAAGAACTATTTATTTGCACTTATATATTGAATTAAATTATTAACTGTAGGAACAACAAGGCTATGACAGATCCCTCAAGAAAGTATTTAACCAGCAGTAGAGAGAAGCAGCTGAGTTTGAAACAGTCAGAAGAGAATAGAACATCAGGTAAGTGTTTGGTCTTTTATAAGATACTAATTTATTATATAATATATTGTATAGACTAGAAATAAAAACCTAACCTGGGACATACCTCTCTACATTATTTAGGAATACTGCATAATTCAAAACTAGTTATTGGGCACCAATTTGTACCTGCTAAAATATTTTTTAAAGTTTTAGAAATACAATGGTACTTTTATTCAGTTTACAAAGAATTTAGACTTTACCTAAATCTTTCCTATATAACTGCTTAGAATTCAGCTCTTTCATTGTCAAAATAACTGGACCATAGAATGATTCCAGAGAGTTAAAGTGGTTGAAATTAGAGTTCATCGGTATTGCTGCATATTAGAAATTCTAGATCTTGAAATTGTTGCTTAAAGCAGTTGCTTAATATTACCTTGTACTGTTTTCTCAAAAACTAAAAGTTACACTGTCTATGAATTTTTGTCAGTGTTTCCTGCACTTAACCTATCTCTCTGGTCCTCTGAACTGCTTAGACTCAGCTGTTTGGTATTGATTTCAATATTATGTCCACTTAAAATTAAATTGAAGCAAACTGAAATATGGAATGATTTTGGTAAATTGAGATTTTTTTTTTTTTTAAGATTTATTTTTATTGTTTTTTGACAAAGAGACAGACAGAGAGAGACAGAGAGAAGGGGGAGTGCCCAGAGCAGTCTCCACAGTTGACAGCATCAGTTTTCCATATAGTTTTACTCCACAGGTGGGTATGGGGCTGCGCAGGGCAGGAACTGGCCCAGGAGCCTCCCGCATAAGCTCTGGCAAGAACTGAACTGGGCACACCCTAGTTCAGTATATGGGTCTGCATGGCCGGGCCCGGGATTCGATCCCTGGGCTCCGAGGCTGCAAAGCGAGCACTCAACCTACCGAGCCATTCCAGCTTCCCCGATAAATTGAGAATTTAAGGGAATTCATTTGATCATGATTCTAGGAATGGTCTCCTTTTAGTGGTTCAAAGTTGTGACATTACATGCCTCCAAAAAAAAAGTATATAATACAATTTTTAACTCTGAAATTATACATTATATAAACACCACTTACTGGTTTTCAGCTTTTATAATCAGCGTGTAGTTAGAAAACAATACTTAAATATGTAATAAGCCTTAACAATGTTGAAGTTGTTACATTTTTTTTAAGTTAATTTCTTTTGTTTAGTTACATTTGGTATTCAGTATTATTTTATATTAGTTTTAGGCGAACATTGTAGTGGTTTGACATGTATATAATTTATGCAATGGTTCCCCTCAATTAGTCCAGTCATTACACACTTGGCACTGTACATAGTTGTTGTAGTGTTATTGACTATATTCTTTATGCTGTACTTTACATCCCCTTGACTGTTTTGTAACTACCAGCTTGTATTTCTTAATCTCTTTACCTTTTCCACCCAGCTTTCTCACTCCCCGCGCCTCCCCTCTTGAACAACCATCAGTTTTTTCTCTGTATGAGTCTGTTTCTGTTTTATTTGTTCATTTATTTTGTTCTTTATATTCCACATATAAGTGAGATCATATGTATTTGTCTTTCTCAGTCTGACATTTCACATAGCATAATACTCTCAGTCCATTCTTATTGTTGCACATGGTAAGATTTCATTCATTTTTATTGCCAAGTAATATTCCATTGTATACATATACACTGTGTCGTCTTTATCCAGTCATATATGGGCACTTTGGGTTGTTTGCTTTCATATCTTGGCTATTGTAAATAATGCTTCAGTGAACATAGGAGTGCGTATAGCTCTTTGAATTAGTGTCTTGGATTTCTTCATATAAATAAATACCCAAAGGTAGAATCGCTGGGTCACAAGGTGGTTCTTTTTATAATTTTCTGAGAATCCCACCAACAGTGCATGAGGATTGAGTTAAGGTACATCTTACAAAAATTCATGTGGAAGAAGGGGAGAGAGAAGCAAGCAATAAGATTCATGAAACAAAATGTAGAAGTATTAAGCATATTAAAGTTACAAAGTTAATCAATAGAACTAAAGTAATACAGCTAATAATTGGGGGGAAGAAAACAAGAATAATGGTGATGTGAATGAGAAATTTCTGATTTTTCCTAATGAGTCAACTGATACTGTTCAAAATGATAAATCAAAAAAATAGCAGAAACAATATTCAAAAAAGGTTAGAAATTAGAAACAAAATTTGTGGAGATTTGAGGCAGTATAGAATTCTTTGCTATTATGATCTTTTCCACAGTATTTGACTAAAAGAGGGAAGAGTTAAATATAAATAGGCCCAATGCATAATTTTATTAATTGACTTGAATGGTTGGTTTAGGAGTTAAATTTTTCCTGTGTTTGTTTCTTTTATAGGGCTTTTACCTTTGCAGTCATCATCCTTTTATGGTAGCAGATCCAGCTCTAAAGACTACTCCTCTGGCAGCACTAATCTAGACAGGTATGCATTGGCTATATGCCCTAGGAAGAACTTGAAGAGCTCTCTTCTTCAGAATACTGAATGATGGAATAGGCTATACATTATGCTCTAAGTGAATACCCTAATTTAAAATGACAGGATTGATGAGGATCATAGACTCGAGACATTTTAGTTAGAAAATATTCTGCAAATATTTTCGTTCAAACTCTTTTTTTTTATGTCTTTAAAGAAATGAGTAAACTGAGTTCTAGGAAGATTTGTACTGAGATTACAGATTGTGACTGGCAATGTGATCAGCTACTAGACCAGTGTGATTTCCTTCATCCCAAGTGGTGAAACTATTTAGATCTCTCCTCTAAGGCATTTTTAAATTGCCTTTGTTGCCTGTATATTTGATAAGCTACCAACCACAAATTAAGGCATTTTATTAATGAGTATCTTACTGGGAAAGGCTAGTCGGAAATTTAGTTGCGGATTCTATAGAGACGGATACATTTTTTTTTTTTTTTAGTTTACTGGATATAAATATATAAGACTACTACCGGTACTAAGTACTTCTCCAGAAGCCATGATTACGGAATGCAGCACAAAGGAGCAGTGATAAATGTAAAAAGTGGGGATAATGGTAGTGTATAATAAATATGCTGTATAATGACCTATTAACTCATTTTTTTTTTTACTAGAATTTAATTCAAAGTAGTAAAGACATCTTGATTATTTGCATAAAATTATTAAGGTGAAGTAAAGAATTTAATATTGTATATATTTAGCCTTGAGTGGTATCTGCCAAGCACCTAATGACAGTAGTAACTAAGTTAATTGAATTTAAGAGAGATGAAACTTGACATATTTTATTAGAAGAATCTTAAAAGAATCTAAAATATTTTTAAATACCAAATTTGTTTTACAAGTGATTTATTAAATACAATACAGATTTCTTCTCAATAGATTGAGCATATTTATGGCACATAGCAGTGACTAAAGGAAAAAAATTTTAATGCAAAGCTACACTCAAAGATAAGGTGAAATTTTTCAAATCAGAGAGAAAACTAATATTGAGTAGAGGCTGAAGCTATAAGATACATGGAAGACACAGACAGGAGTCAGTATTTAGGGCTGAGTCTCCAAAGTTAACATGAGATTGGGAACTGAACATGACCTCAGAGTAGAACTTGGTTTCCTATATGAAGCTACATGAAGGTAGAAATCTAGAACTGCTCTCTGTGCTAGTAAACCAAGGCAAAAAATGCTTATATATAATTGCCTAGGTTTGGAATCATAAATGTACTACTTGCCTGATGCTCCCTGAGCAAAGAACAAATACACAGAAATGGAGCTTGCAGTGATTAGCATCTGCTTTAGTGTTACCTGCATAGAGGCAAGAATTCTGAACCCGTTACATAAAGTCCTATGCAGATTAGAGGTCCAGACTGTAGCAATTACTAAGCATGTCAAGAAGACATGATCATGAATGCAGCACAGAAGAGATGTTAAGTGTAAATGAAATTAAGAGACTTACATTGGGCTCTTTGGTCTACCCTCCATGTCTTAATAGTATTTGGGGGGGAAAAGACGGTGGAGAATAAATGCAAGGAATTTGTCAAAGAAATAATGGATAAAAATGATGAAAACTCACACACATGGAAAAGCCACCTCAACAAATGCCAAATAGCGTGCATGCATATTAAATTTTTTTTTTATTATTCACTTTGTAGAAGATAATGGGTAAAGAAATTTTAAAAATTACCAGAAGAAAATATGTCATTTCTTGTATAAAGGTTAAAAAGACTGACATTAACAGCAATAGGAACGGAAGATACTAGAGTAATAGTAGCAAAAAATTCTATACCTGGCTAAATTGTATTTGAAGAATGCAGACAGGTAATGGTGTTTTTAGACAATACAAAGAGAATTTATTCAGCAGAAAGAAAATTGAGCACAGGAAGGAGTGGAGGAAGTAAGAAATAGTAAGCAAAATAATTTTAAAATCATGTTTCAAAATCTAAATACTTTTAAAGTTTATTATTTTGTATAACTAATAATGCATATGGTAGAAAATGCAAAACTTACAGAGTACATACAGTGAAAAGTAAATCTTTTGTTTCCTAACTCCTGGTTGAGCATTTTCTCTTACCAGAGGCAACTACTTTAATATTCTTTCAGATTTACTCTATGCATCTAAATATATTTTGATAGTTATTATAAAATGAGGGTATGGTAGTATTAAAAGCAAAAAATTAATAAAATACTAGACAATAAATATAGGAGTGGGGAAATTAAAACATTTAAAATTAAAACATTTACAGGGAAATTAAAACATTTTCAGGTCCTTTTCTTGTTTGAGAGGAGGCCACAGTTAAGTTAAACATAGTAAATATTTAAAGGTATCAGAGTACCTTCCTTCATGAAATAACTAAGAACCTGAACAAATCATAAGAAACAGTGGATCTTAAGACATTGGACATGAGGCAGTGAAGGAAATTGACTCCTGAGTGATGGTAAATAAATGAAATTAGCCTTATGACTGCCCCAGCTTGCTTCCTCGAGCAAGTTTCCAGGCTGCCACACACAGGGGAACCAGGCAGAGAGAGCCCTGTGCTCTTCCTGAGTTAGGAAATGGCACCTAGGAGTCCAGGGAGGTGAAGGCATCTAGAATTCACAGATTACCAGAGGGGAAAGCTGCACAGAGAGAATTGCAGAGATCTACAGAGGGTCCTCCTTGAACATTTAGTTGAGTGCTTATCAGCTTATGCAGGTGAGAAAATTAGCCAGAGCCAGGGAAAGAGCCACCCAAAAGGATCTAAGGGAATAATAGTTGGAGTTCACATAAAGCCTGGCATAGTTCCTGTTCTAATAGCAGTTTGAATGCTAAGAAAGTTCTTGCCTCATTAGTAACAAAAACTATTCCTAGATGAATTGCTGCTCTAGTCCCATATAACAAATCTTAAAAGCAAGACCCAAAAAGGTCAAATGTTTCCAGGTAACCTAACCACATCCCAGAACAAAATTCAAGAATGTTATAGGAGTAAAAAATGACCAGCACCCAAGAAGATAAAATTCACAATGTCTGCCGTCCCAAGAAAACATTACAATGCATACAAATAAGCAGGAAAATACAACTCAAAAGGAGGATATTAATTAATTAATACTCAGCAGTGACACAGATGATAGAATTAGTAGACAATGATATTAAAATAGTTTTTAATCCAAAGCAGTAATGCTATTCAATATAAATATTCTGAATGTTCCAATTAAAAAGAAAGACTGGATTTTAAAGGAAGAAGAAGAATCTATTTGCTGTTTAAAAAATAAACCACTACAATATAAAAATGCAGAAGGGTTAAGAGCAGAAAGATGGAAACATACCTTGCATTGTACAAACTACAATATTTAGGAGTGCATTGTATGGGACAAAACTGATAGAAAGCTAATAATAATTTTTCAGGGTAGAGGAACAGGATTGTGTTTAGGAAGAAGCATTCAGGGGTTTTTGACATTAATGATTGTTACATAGGTATTTGCTTTATAAAAATCTATTAATCTCCACATTTCATGTTTTTAAAAATCAATAAAACAGGGGAAGCCGGGATGGTTCAGTGAGTTAAGCACTCACTTTGCAGCCTGGGAGACCGAGGATAAAATCTTGGCCCTGGCCTGTGAAGACCCATGTGCTGAACTGAGGTGTGCTTCCCATGCCGGAGGCCCCCAATTCTGTTCTACCTGCCCCACGCCCAGCTTTGGCCCCTGGCTCGTAGTGTCATGCCTCCCACAAGGGAGGCCCCAGCCTGGCTCCCACCATGCGCAGCCCCCACCTACCTTGTGGAACGAAACCATGTTGAAAACTGATGATGTACAACTATGGAGACTGCTGTGGGCCCTCCCTCTTCTCTTTGTGTCTCTCTGTCAAAAACAAAATAAGTCTTTAAAAAATAAATTAGGGGGAAGCCAGATGGCTCAGTGGGTTAAGCGCTCACTTTGCAGCCCTAGGGACCGAGGATCGAATCCCAGCCCCGGCCCGTGCGGACCCATGTGCTGAACTAGGGAGTTCCCCCAGTTCAGTTCTCTCTCTGTCTCTGTATCTCTCTCTCTCTCTCTCTCTCTCTGTCAAAACCAATAAATGATTAAATAAATAAATAAATAAAAGTATCTTTAAAAACAAAATTTTAAAAATAAATAAATAAATAAATTAGTAAACCTTATATTTTGAGCAGTTTTAGATTCATAGCAAAATTGAGTAGAAAATACAGAGTTTTTACATACCTCCTATCCCTTCATATGTACAATTTCTCATACTATTGACATCCTGTACCACGGTGATACATTTTGATTTTTATGTACGGTACTTTTCTGTATAAATAATTCTATTTCACAAATTTTTTTAGATTTTTTTTTTTAATTGTTTTTGACAGATAGAGAGACAGAGACAGAGGGAAGGGAGAGGTCTGAGAGCAGTCTCCATAGTTGTATGTCATTGTTTTTGCTATAGTTTCATTCCACAGGAGGGCGTGGGGCTGTGCAGGGCAGGAACTAGACTGGGGGCATCTGCGTGGGAGGCACACCCCCACGAACTGGGGGGCCTCCCAAATGGGAAGATTGCCCTGGTGAGAACCAAACTGGGGGGCACACCCCAGTTCATCATATAAGGTCCACATGGGCTGGTACTGAGACATGATCCTCGGACCCTGGGGCTGCAAAACAAGCACTCAACCTGCTGACCCATGCTGGTATCCTTCAGATTTTTAAAATTTTGAAACCAATCAATGTCTAAAAGATGACCTAGGTAGATAGTAAGTTGTTAGGAGAACATTGGTTTTTCCTTATAAAAAGGTAAATCATATTCCTACTTCATGATATACAAAAAAAATAAACATCTAAACAAATTAAAGACCTATATAGGAGGAAAGACAAGATTTAAAACTTGTTAGAGAAAGCATAAGAAAACATTCCTGTGACCTTATGTTACAGTGATTCTTAAAATACAAAAATTGTAACTATAAAAAATTGATAAGGGGAAGCCGGGATGGCTCAGTGGGTTAAGCACTCGCTTTGCAACCCCGGGGACCGAGGATTGAATCCCAGCCCTGGCCCGTGAGGACCCATATTCTGAACTAGGAAGTGCCCCCAGTTCAGTTTTCACCGGGGTAAGACCCCGGCCCAGTTCCTGCCCTGTGCAGCCCCGTGCCCACCTGTGGAATGAAACTATGTGGAAAAACCAATGTGTGCAACTAAGAAGACTACTCTGCCCCCCCCCCCCGCCCCCCTGTCAAAAACAATAAAAATAGGTCTCCTGGTTGAAGGCTGAGACTTAAGGACTCTCTTCCAACATGGCTCAAGACAACTCTCTAAACAAGACTACAGAAATGAATCAGAGATGAAGTCGCACCAAATTCACAGAAAACCAATTGAAAATCCTCATCAAAGCATTCAACCAAAAAACCTTACCCAGGGTATGCTACCAAACAAAAGCTTGCTTTAGAAATCAATACTGAAGAGTCTAGAATCCAGATTTGGTTTCAGAACTGAAGAGCTAGGCACCGAGTTCAGAAAAGATCAGAACCTGAGGAAGGTTTAGAAGCTAGTCAAGACCAAGATTATCGTGGACAGAAGATTTATAGTAGAGAAGATAGACGGTGTCGTACCAACTACACTTCCTCCCAATTACACACCCTCATTACAGCATTTATGAAGAACCCTTATCCTGGGATTGATTCCAGAGAGCAACTTGCAAAGGAAATTGGTGTTCCAGAGTCAAGAGTCCAAATTTGGTTTCAAAATCAAAGATCTAGATTCCATGTCCAGAGAAAAAGAGAACTTGAGCCCTTAGAACAGAAACAAGACCAGGAGCAAGATTCCTGTGACAAGGGAGTTCAAGGTACAGAAACTACAGCAAATGGCACCAAATCTCACTAGCAACTGTTTTTCTTTGAAACCAGAACAGGGTGGATCAAAAGATAACTTTGGTGTACTTGATGTCATCAGCCTGAGCTCCAAATCTCTGTCTTCCTGGGGACATACCCTCCTAAACATACCTTCAGCTTCTCAAGAATCTGGGCCTTCAGGAGATTTTAAACAGAACCTCAATAGGTAGACAAATACACGGCACCACACAGCCCTATCAATGGAACCTGGCTCCACAGTTCAGCAGGTGTCAAGGAAAATGAAAATAGACTTATTCTAAGGTTATCATAATATTGACTAATCAAGCAAAAATCAGTGGATGTGTGATGTGATTCATAAGAAATATACATGTGCTCCTCATCTACAAAGCTAAAGCTCTCGAAATTTCCTGTAATGAGAGTAATAAAGTGGTGCTTGTTAATGAGTGACTTTTGGAAAGCACTGAAGGATGGGGAATGGTTGTCAGGAGAATCAACCACGTGGATTAGAGGGTTAGAAATTTCAGTTCCACTCCTGGACCTCCAGGGAGAGGAGAAGAACTAGAGGTTAAATCAATCACCAACAACAATGGTTTAATCAATCATACCGATATATAGTGAAGCTACCATAACCCCTCACCCCCAAAAGCTTTTGGGTAGGTAAATGTGGAGATTCAAGGACAGGAGAGTGGTGTACTGGGAGAGGACATAGAAGCTCTGAGCCTTTTCCCACATGCCTGGCCCTGTGCATCTTTTCATCTGGCTGTTGAATCAAATCCTTTAATTTTCTTTGTAATCATAATCTAGTGAGTAAACGAGTTTCCTGAATTCTGTGAGCTGTTCTTACAAATTAGTAGAACCCAATGAGGATGTCATAGGAACCTTTGACTTCTAGTGTGTGCCTGAGATTATATCAGTATCTCTAAGAAAAAGTATTGTTTTTATATTTGCTAAAATATACATAAGGGGAAGCCGGGATGGCTCAGTGGGTTAGGCGCTCACTTTGCAGCGCCGGGGACCGAGGATCGAATCCCGGCCCCGGCCCGTGCGGAACCATATGCTGTACTGGGAGCTCCCCTAGTTCAGTTCTCTCTCTGTCTCTGTATCTCTCTCTCTCTCTCTCTCCTCTGTCAAAATAAATAAATAAATAAAATATATATTAAAATATACATAACAAAATTACCCATTTTAAGAGCGTGCCAGGATGGCTCAGTGGGTTAAATGCTCCTGTTGCAGCCCCCAGGGTCTGAGGATCAAATCCCGACCCTGGCCCAGGTGGGCCCATATGGTGAACTAGGGTGTGGCCCAAGTTTGGTTTTCTCCAGGGTGCTTCCCATGTGGGATGCCCCCAGTTTGGTCCCCATCTCATGGGGGCATGCCTCCCATGCAGGAGGCACCCCCTCCCTGCCCTGTTCCTACCCTGCATACCCCCACTGCCCACATATGTGGAATGAAAGTTTGTCGAAAACTGATGACATGCAACTATGGAGACTGCTCTGGGCCCTCCTCCTTCTTTCTGTCTCTCTGTCAAAAACAATAAAATAAATCTTTTTAAAAATGAAAAAAAAAAAACAATAAAAATAAATTTAAAAAAAATTGATAAGTTTGTGTAAAACTTGAAAACTTAGAATATGTAATAGACAAAGAATTAGAATATAGACTATATGGAAAACTACAAATCTTTAAGAACCCAGTATAAAACTAAGGGTACACAAAAGTAATTCAGAGAAAGAGTTAACAATTATAAAAACTCTGTGTTCAACTTTGGTAGTAAACAGGAAAATAAGATAATAATGAGATCATGCTTTACTCATTAGATTGGTAATAACATTAGAGACCATGTGAAGAAATAGAAATTCACTATTGGAAATCTAAATTGCTACAGCCTTTTAGGAAAAAAATTTATACTATCTAGGAAAATTAAAAATGAAAATTGAAAATACTCCTAACATTTTCACTTCTAAGCATAGTGAACTAGAGGAAGAAGTTCTCAAGGATATTGAATAAGAATATTAGTTGTGTCATTTTTTTGTTATAGTGGAAAAAGTTAACTGCCTAAATGTTTTCAAGACTAGGTAAACTAATATATGTTATCCAGTAAGTGGATAAAAAAAATGAATAAAAAAGTGAAAGTATAATTTTTCTTAAGCCATTAACTTAGATTATTTTTATTGTAGGTACTAAGTAGGTACAGTATTATATGCCTCTTTAACTCTGTCAACAGACTTAGATTTGTGGAATTTTTCCTCAAGGATCGTTATTACTGATATTTCTCCAAATTTAGATTTTTTTTTTCTCTTAGACATTGACTTCTCTGAATCTAAGGGGAAAAAGTAGCATTTAAAATTGTTTTCTCCTTCATTTTCTTTTTTGTTTTTATAGGACTAATGTTTCAAGCCAAACTCCCTCTGCCAAAAGAAGTTTGGGATTTCTTCCTCAGCCAGCTCCTCTTTCTGTTAAAAAACTGAGGTGTAATCAAGATTATACTGGCTGGAACAAACCAAGAGTGCCCTTTTCCTCTCATCAACAGCAACAACTGCAGGGGTAGGTAAATTCTTTTATTTTGCTTTCATTTTACAAAGTGATTCAACTGAAGTATGTTTTGATTGGTATAAAGAATGATGAAAGGAGTCATATTTAGTATAGTTCTAAAATATTTGCTCATTTATTAAAAAGATTTATCACATCCGTAAATAATAAGTCCATTATCTAGTCCAATTTGAACTTTGAAAAAATTTACATACAGTAGGCTTTCTGTTAACCAAAACTAAAGCAACAGGGAAAATCTCAAGCAGTTGCCAGTTGCTTGAAATTTTGCTGGTAGCTTCAGTTCCTCCCGTTAAATGGAGGGTCTACATTTACTCAGTATCTACCAATCCCCATGGGTGCCAGTTAACTGAGAGTCTACTATATATCTAAAATATATACAACCAAAAATGAGTAATTTTCAACCCCTTGTACTTCATCCTACTTGTAAGATACTTCAGCATTTTTTATTTATATCCTCAACCCCTTCGTTATTTTTATTCAACACAAAAATAAGATCATAATATAATAACTGTGATAATAATAGTAGCAGGGGAAGCTGGAATGGCTCAGTGGGTTAAGCGCTTGCTTTGCAGTCCTGGAGCCTGAGGATTGAATCCCGGCCCTGACCCAGGTGGA
The DNA here is from genome assembly GCA_004027555.1 of Craseonycteris thonglongyai. Taxonomy (NCBI): domain Eukaryota; kingdom Metazoa; phylum Chordata; class Mammalia; order Chiroptera; family Craseonycteridae; genus Craseonycteris; species Craseonycteris thonglongyai. The sequence goes on from PVKE010030866.1 coordinate 12,949, forward strand.
CCCATATACTGAACTGGGGTGTGTCCCTGGTTCAGTTCTTCCGGGGCCTGTGTGGGAGGCTCCCGGCCCAGTTCCTGCCCTGCACAGCCCTGTGCCCACCTGTGGAGTGAAACTATATGGAAAAAACAAATGCTGTCAACTATGGAGACTGCTCTGGGCCCTCCCCATTCTCTCTGTGTCTCTCTGTTTGTCTCTCTGTCAAAAACAATAAAATAAATCTTTAAAAAATAATAATAGGGAAAGCTGGGATGGCTCAGCAGGTTAAGCACTTGCTTTGCAGCCCTGGGGACCACGGATCGAATCCCGGCCCCAGCCCAAGCGGACCCATATGCTGAACTGGGCAGTGCTTCCCATGCGGGAGGCCCTCAGGTTCGTTCTTGCCCCCCAGTTGGGCCCCTGGCTCGAGGGGGTGTGCCTCCCATGCAGGAGGCCCCCCGCCCAGTTCCTGCCCTGCGAGGCCCTGCCCACCTGTGTGGAACAAAACCATGTTGAAAAACTGATGACATACAACTATGGAAACTACTCTGGGCCCTCCCCCTTCTCTCTGTTTCTCTCTGCCTTTCTGTCTCCCAAAAACAATAAAATTAATCTTTAAAAAATAAAAAATAGGGGAAGCCAGGATGGCTCAGTGGGTTAAGCACTCACTTTGCAGCCCTGGGGACCGAGGATTGAATCCCAGCCCCGGCCCGTGTGGACCCATATGCTGAACTGGGGAGTGCCCCCAGTTCAGTTCTCACAGGGGCGAGACCCCGGCCCAGTTCCTGCCCTGTGCAGCCCTGCCCACCTGTGGAATGAAAATGGAAAAACCAATAATGTGCAACTATGGAGACTGTTCTGGGCCCTCCCCCTTCTCTCTATCTCTGTCTCTGTATGTCTCTCTCTCTCTCTATCAAAAACAATAAAAAATCTTTAAAAAATAAAAAAATAAAAAATAATAATAATAGTAGCAGTCTTACCTAATATGTTTGTTATTTGCCAAATACTGTGTGCTAAGTTTTTAATGGATTTTTTTTTCTTTAAATTCTTGGATTTTTTTTTTTTTCTTTAAATTCTTGCAACAGCTCTGTGAGCTAGATATACATGGGGGAACCCAAAAGAAACTGGAATTGTCTTTTGGAGGGTGGGCCCCTTGTAGTACAGACTTGCCCTGCTAGGTGAGCATTCTAGGATCCCATCTGCATCACTGTATCAGCTGGAGTTGTTAGGAGAGGTTGGTTTTGGCTTCTGTGAAATATTTTTGGAGACTTTTAACCGTTTGCCAGTTTCATGATGGGTGATTTACGTGAACAGTGTATAGCATGACAACACACCTGCCTGAGTATTCAGCAGCTTTTGACCAAAAATGGCATGACCCCCATACCCCCACTGTCCCTATTTGCCCAATTGAACCCTGAGCAACCTTTTTTGTTTCCCCAAATAAATTCTCAAGAAAAGCCAGAAGCACTAAAAGGCATCAAGATTGATAAATTCAAAAACTATTTTGAGCAATGGAAAAAGCATCTTAATAGGTGTATTGCATCAAATGGAGAGTTCTTTGAAGGTGATAGAAGTTTAAACATGTAAGAATAAATACACAGTTTTTTAATAAATAAATTCCAGGTTTTTTTGGGTCCCCCTTCAGTATTCTGTGGCCTAACAATTCTATTTCTGAGCATATACTCAAGAGAAATGAGTAAGTTGCAGCTCAGTGAAAAAATTACTATTACACATAAGAACAAATAGTTATTTGGATAAATCCCCAGTCCTTTCAGGCATTCATTTGAAAATGTATAATTTTTCTTGAGATGAAACTAAGTTGTTATAATGCAGTGGTTTATGAAGTGTGTTCCCTATACTAGCAGCATCAGCATCAACTGGGATCCTGTTAGAATTGCTTATTTTTGCGCCTTATTTGTCTAGACTCTAGACCTACTGAATCAGAAACTCTGGAGCTGGGGTCCAAGCAATATGTTATCTTAATAAGCCCTCCAGGTGATTCTGATGCATACTATACCAGAGAACCTCTGCTCTAGTGAACATAATTAAGGAACTACCATTGTGTTCAAAAGTACTATTTCTTTCATTTTCAGCTTCTCCAATTTGGGAAATACCTGCTATATGAATGCTATTTTACAATCCCTATTTTCACTCCAATCATTTGCAAATGACTTGCTTAAGCAAGGTATCCCATGGAAGAAAATTCCACACAATGCGCTTATCAGGTAATTATGTACTTACTGAGTAACCTTTTACTTTATTAATTAAATAATAGAATTTTAGACACTTAAAATTTTATGAAGGGGAAGCCGGGATGGCTCAGTGGGTTAAGTGCTCACTTTGCAGCCACGGGGACCAAGGATCAAATCCTAGCCTCGGCCCGTGCAGACCCATATGCTGAACTGGGGAGTGCCCCCAGTTCAGTTCTCACCAGGGTGAGACCCTGTCTCAGTTCCTGGCCTGTGCAGCCCCTCGCCCACCTGTGGAATGAAACTATGTGGAAAAACCAATGATGTGCAACTATAGAGACTGTTCTGGGCCCTCCCCCTTCTCTGTCTCTGTCTCTCTCTCTCTCTCTCTCTCTCTCTCCCTCTGTCAAAAACAATAAAAATAAATCTTTAAAAAAAAAATAATTTTATGTGCCATTGTTAGCAGTCTTAAAATATATCCAGTGTTTTCTAAACCATGCTAATCTTATCTCTTGTTTTGCCAGACGCTTTGCACACTTGCTTGTTAAAAAAGATATCTGTAATTCAGAGACCAAAAAGGATTTACTCAAGAAGGTTAAAAATGCCATTTCAGCTACAGCAGAGAGATTCTCTGGTTATACGCAGAATGTGAGTACCAATTGTTTTAAAACACTTTAGAGACAGGGGAAATTGAAATGATTTTAGTGTGTTACCTGATTTTTATTTTAAAATGAGGTTTGTATGTGTATGTGTGTTCATAACAGGTTGAAAAACCTGAGGAGTTCTAATAAGGTTCAGTATGATACATCTGTGTGTTTTATCACATTTTAATAATACAGGTGTGGTCTACCAGTACCAAAACTTGAACTATTTTAGCTACAAAGCCTATTTTAGAAAAATTACAAAGTAATTGTGAACAAAGTAAGAAATGATTCATTTATTCATTCATGCTAATTCATCTGATAATAAAGACTATAAAATCTGTCATTTGTTTTTATTCACAGATTATATGGCCCCGAACTGTTAGAGTAAATCTGACCATTTTTATATAATGTTACTGATTCCAAGATGCTTTAGTTGTATTAATCACAATGTTGATAGGGTATTATTGTGACAAGAAATGTTTTGATCTGATTAAAGATATTGTGCCTTAGGATGCTCATGAATTTCTAAGTCAATGCTTAGACCAGCTGAAAGAGGATATGGAAAAATTAAATAAAACTTGGAAGACTGAACCTGTTCCTGGAGAAGAAAGTTCAGTAGATGTTTCAGCCACTAGAGTGTATACTTGCCCTGTTATTACTAATTTGGAGTTTGAGGTTCAGCACTCTATCATCTGTAAAGCGTAAGTTGTCTCCAAGAAAACTTTTTCCTTTTAATTCTTTTTTAAAAAATATTTATTTATTTATTTATTTTTGACAGAGAGAGAGAGAGAGAGAGAGAGAGAGAGAAATATAGAGATATAGAGAGAGAACTGAACTGGAGAAGCTCCCAGTTCAGCATATGGTTTCACACGGGCCGGGGCCAGGATTCGATCCCCAGTCCCTGGCGCTGCAAAGTGAGCGCTTAACCCACTGAGCCACCCCGGCTTCCCCACCTTTTAATTCTTTATGGCAAATGATTAAACTTGTTCTGAAGGTTTTAATTTTTATCTCATTTTCCTTCCTATGTCATAAGGAAGCATAAATACAAACATCTTTTTTCAATATCATCTTCTATAAAAATGCTTGGTGGTTCAATTCTCTCTCTGTCTCTGTATCTCTCTCTTTCTCTGACAAAAAGCAATAAAAATAAATAAATAAATATTTAAAAAAAAAATGCTTGGTGGGGTGAGAACTAAGGTGTACTTATTATTTTTTTTTTTTAAAGATTTGTTTTATTGATTTTTGACAGAGAGAAACAGAGACAGAGAGAGACAGAGAGAAGGGGAGGGCCCAGAGCAGTCTCCATAGTTGACATTAGTTTTCCATATAGTTTCTCTCCACAGGTGGGCACAGGGCTGCGCAGGGCAGGAACTGGGCAGGGAGCCTCCCACATAGGTCCCATCAAGACCTGAACTGGGGGCACTCCCCAGTTCAGCATGTGGGTCCGTATGGGCTGGGGCCGGGATTCGATCCTCAGTTCCTGGGGCTTCAAAGCGAGCACTTAACCCACTGAGCCATCCCAGCTTTCCCCTAAGGTGTACTTATTAACATTTTGTCATATGCTTTAGTGCTAACTAAAGCAGTTAATTTTGATCTACCTTTTTTGGTGTGTGTGTTTTCCTTTTTTTTTTTTTTTTAAGTGTTAATTTTAAGATTTATTGTTTTGAGAGGTGAGAGAGAGAGAAAAAAGGGTTAGGGCCCAGATCATTCTCCATAGTTGTATATCATTAGTTGTGACATGGTTTCATTCCACACAGGTAAATGTGGGGCCACTTGGGGTAGGGGCTGAACTGGGTGCCTCCCAAATAGGAGGCAAGAACCTTTGCAACCAAGCCATCCCAGCAGTTACCAATTGACCGCAGTTCGGCATATGGGATTGCGCAGGCTGGAGCTGGGAATCAAACCCGGGACCTCGTGATTGCGAGGCAAGCACTCAACAGCTGAGCTATCTGGGCACCCCCTTTTTTTCCTTTTAACCACCCTGGAATATCTAGTATTTTTAACTAGAATTTTGAATAGCCGTGTGGACACTGTACAGGGTAGTTTTGTATTGCTAGTCTCACCTTCGTGATTTCTTCAGTATTTTTTTCCTCCAGTGAGTTAGTTAATGTTTTAAAGATTTATTTTTATTGTTTTTGACAGAGAGAGATACAGAGACAGAGAAGGGGGAGGGCCCAGAACAGTCTCCATAGTTGCACATCATTGTTTATTCCACATAGTTTCATTCCACAGGTGGGTGTGGGGCTGCACAGGGCAGGAACTGGGCCGGGGTCTCAACCCGGTGAGAACCAAACTGGGGGCGCTCCGCAGTTCAGCATATGGGTCCACATGGGCTGGGGCCGGGACTCGATCCTTGGTCCCCGGGGCTGCAAAGTGAGCGCTTAACCCACTGAGCCATCCCAGCTTTCCCTAATTAATGTTTAAAAGGAACATTTCAGGTCTTACAAATACAGCTCATCTTGTAAAAGACAGAGAGCCCATCACCAGTTAATATGATAGACAGCCTTCTTTCTCTCTCTTCCAATGCACTTTCCAAACAAAATTTGTTCAAGTCAGAGAAGCATAGTTTTTTATTGTTATTTAATTGTGAGGTAACCAACAAAATTTCTTTCGATAGGAAAATTTCAGTTGCCTCTAATAGAAATGTTCAAAGGCAGCACAGGAAGAAAGGCCATATCAAAGCAGTGGCTGCCGCACTGTGCCAGCAGCATCAGTCAGGCAGTCTAGTTGTGCAGCACCCAAATGTCATGTGTGCAGCTGAGGGTGTGTCCCAGTGCATAAAGTGATGTGGTTCACGGATGTAGGTGCACCAGGCAGACAGGCTGAACAGTGGCCAGGAGTTTGTCAAGTCTAGGGGACAACAAGGTTCTGTGGGGCCACAGCAACAGTGGTACAGTTATCTTCTGAAGGCCTTGCCTTAATTGCTTTATTAGTCATTTTCTTTAAACATTCTGCATTCGTTAAACACAAAATAGTTTCTGGCTTAAGGAAGTTCCATATACCTTATATGCCTCAAATTACGATTTTTCATGTTTAACCTCTGTCCCATCTGGCTGTCAGTTAGTTTGGCCAATTTGCCCCAAATGTACCGTATTTTCCGGCGTATAAGACGACCCCCTAATTTTACAGTTAAAACATAGGTTTAGGCCTGTATTCGCTGTATAAGACTACAGCCTCGTAAGTGGGGGGTAGTCTTATACAGCGAATATAGGCCTAAACCTATGTTTTCACTGTAAAATTAGGGGGTCGTCTTATACGCCCGGTCATCTTATACACCGGAAAATACAGTACTTCTTTTTTTTTTTTTTTTAAAGATTTATTTCATTGTTTTTGACAGAGACAGACAGAATGGGGAGGGCCCAGGGCAGTTTCCATAGTTGTACCTCATCAGTTTTCAACATGGTTTCGTTCCATACAGGTGGGCAGGGGCCGTGTAGGGCAGGAACTGGTCTGGGGGCCTCCTGTATGGGAAGCACACCCCAGTTCTGCATATGGGTCTGCATGGGCCAGGGTGAGGACATGATCCTCGGTCCCTGGGGCTGCAAAGCTAGTGCTTAACCCACTGAGCCATCCCAGTTTCCCCCCTTTTTATTATTTTTTAACTACCGTATTTTC
>PVKE010030867.1:0-19375 GCA_004027555.1 Craseonycteris thonglongyai
TCTTCAGTGCATAGTTATTTCTATTTTACTTTTTGACAGATAGAGAGAGAGACAGAGACAGAGACAGTCAGAGAACCGAACTGTGGGAACTCCCCAGTTCAGCACGTGGGTCCTGCCTGGGCCGGAGCCGGGATTCGATCCTCGGTCCTCATGGCCTCAAAGCGAGTGCTCAACCCGCTGAGCCGTCCCGGCTTTCCCCCAGAATCTTATTTAGTTACATGATCAATGACTATAATCACCCATATTTGTAAAATGACATTTCTTTTAATATTTTTAAAAGAAAGACTCTCTTTCTACACACACACACACACACACACACACACACACACACACACACACACATTTAACTTTCTAAAGTAATACAAACAGTCTCAAGGGTATCACTGTAAGATACGAATTAACCCATTGAAAGCATCGTAAAATGCACATGCTATACCACAATGATTTTTTTCTTCTATATCTGGGCTTTCTAATTAGATCTGCAGAAGAAAGAATATCTGCTCTCTCCCTTCTTGAATCATTCTCTCAAATTAGTTTACAGCTGCCAATTTTTACAGCTACAAGTAAATGTTTCTTAAGCAATTTCACATCTGAAAAAAATGGAAGGGCATGGGCTGTGGTCTTGATGTTGGACGGGGAGGAGGGCTGGGAAGTACCTAAATACATACAATAACAACACAGTATGCCCCTATAGCATTTTATTCTATAAGCAGCACTGTCATGTATATCATTTTATTTGAATATTAGACCCACATTTTTTTATTGAGATAAAGCTGACATGACATTGTGTGAGTTTAGATTGCACAAAGTATTGATTTGATACACTCATATATGGCAATATGATTACCACTGTGGCATTAACTAATAACTCCATCAGGTCCCTTAATTATCATTTCTCTTTTTGTGGAGAGAACATAGTCTGATTGCTAGGCTTATTATTATTTTCTTAACCATAATTAGCATTTTTTCTTTGAACTGACACAATCCATTTCCCACTTGAATTAAGTGAGTTCTGTTTGGATGAAATTCTGTGTTTTCAAAAATATATATGTTGAAGTCCTAACCCTCAGTAAATTAGAATGTGACTTTATTTGGAAGAGGGTAGACATAATTACTTAAAATGAGGTCATACTTGATTAGGGTAGACAATTAATAGTATACTGGTGGCTTTATGGCAAGATGACCATGTGTAGACTGACACTCAAGGAGAACACTATATAACAAGTAAGCCAGAGAATGAGGCTATGCATATAGAAGCCAAGAAATTAGGAACACAAAAGGACCTTAGACAAGAGATAATGTTATACATGTTCATATATAGCAAAGGTCAAATGAACTCTGATCGTTATAGGAGTATTGGTCTTTGTCTCTTAGTAAAAAATGCTTTGTGCATTTTTCTATTTGGGAACAATTGGTTCTAAATTTAAAAAATTAAGGTTTCTTAGTTATGATCTGTTAGGAATAGTTTTTTCTTTCTCTTTTTAGGAAATAAAGTATATTTTTCTTTACTGTGGAAGAAATCTAAAGGAGACAATTAGGAAGACAGTAAGCAAGTGCAAATATATTATTTTAAGAAACTGGCTAATACATTTAAAAGGGGCTGTTGCAACAAATTAAAATTTTCAAAAGGAAATGGGAAAGCATTATTGACAAACATCAAGCCCTCCGGCTTCCAAATTTCTTTTAATTAAAAAATTGACACAGTCTTATTTAAACAGGCATTTTAACAAAAAGCAAGTGAGTACTTTACATTTCTGGAAGATACTAAGACATTTACATTACTCTCATCAATATATTTAATATCCTAAATGCCAAGTCATATAAAAATAAAATTATAGTCTATCAGTCCATGACCTATTCCAAAAGTTCTGCTTATTGTGAAGTCAAATTCGTTGATCATTGTAACTGTAGCTATTTTTTTCATTCTTAAAGTAAAAGGAAAGATGCATAATGAAAGTTTCTTTGCTTTCTATATTTGCAGTGTGGGACACAACAACGACTCTGCATTTAAAAAGTTCCCTCCAGGGATGCCAGGATAGCTCAATAGGTTGAGCTTTTGCCTTGCAACCAGGAGGTCCAGTGAGGGCATCCTGGCTCTGGCCGGTGCAGACCCATCTGCTGAACTGTGGTGTAACTGGTACTGTAACTGCTGAGCCCTGCAGTGAAGGTTCTCGCCTCCCCTGTGGGAGGCCCCCAGTTCACACCTTGCACAGCTCCACATCCACCTGTGTGGAATGGAACTATGTCACAACTAATGCTGCACAACTATGGAGACTGCTCTAGGCCCTTCCTCCTCCTGTCTGTCTAGCACGCTCTCTGCTCTCTCTCTCTCTCTTACCTTCTCTCAAACAATAAAATAAATCCTCACACACACACACAAAGAAATAATAAAGAAATCGGCAGCTTTGACTACCAATCTCAGAATTTTAAATTTTAAGTAATTTTGAAGCCAAAGAAGTAAATCTTTAAAAAAATAATAATAACTTGGAGCTAAATTATTTCAGATATAATATTTTAAGTATCATAAACTTATTAGTAAAGTACACAGAATTAGAAGTAGATGACACATACGGAAAGATAAACAGTGTTTATGTTCTTGAAAACAAAACAAAAGCATTTTTGTGGTAAGAAGAACATTTAAAAGTTCAGAAAATAACATTACACAAAGGAACATTTTAAAACACTTCAACTATAGAAACATTCTTGTCACCTGTCTGTTACAGAGGAAATATTATTTGAGAGGTTGTCTCAAGATTGAATTATCCACTTTGCAGTTTGCAAGGTTTGTAGTGCTTATTCCAGCATCTCTTACTTCAAATTCCCCCAGGCAAAGGGTCAAGTTCAATAGGGGCAAGAAGTGCTAGGACGATCATATCTGATTAACATGCTGGTGGATGTTACTGGCAGCACTGTCTTGAAAGACTTTTGAGACAGGATAAATTAGCAAGACTTAGGCAGCTAGGGAGGCCTGGTAACCATGACGCCTATACCTAAGAAATGCAGATAAAACCCTGGGGCTTCTGATGCCCATATCTAAGGAATGTAAATATAACCTTGGGCTTGGGGAAGAAAGCACCAGATGCTGGGAGGCTAGGATGGGGGACATTAAGGCCAAGACACCTGAATCCTCCTTCCTTCAAGAAAGAATGATGACTTCTGTTTTATTTCAAAACTCCCTAAACTCAATTACCCAGACATGCCAACCCAAAGATAAAAACCAAAGCCTTAGACGCAATAAAATATATAAAATCAGTGACTTACTGACTTAGCACGGGCATTCCACTTTCGGGTGTCCCCTCTTGTTTTGAGAGCTTTCCTTTTTTTCCCAATAAACTTCTGCTTAACCTTCCCTGTGGAGTCCCAGTCCTCATTCTTTCAGCATGTGAGACAAAGAACCTTAGACGGGCAGGACACACATCAATTTTCCTGTTTCACTTTCATAATGCTTGTAGGTAGTTTTTCTAATTAATAATGTTACTATGCCACTTTTTGGTACAATATTAAAGCTTCTCTTTGTTTTTCTAATATACTGAATATTTCAAGCTGGCCGTCTCATTTGTTCAGAGAATAATAAATATGATGCAATCATTCTGGAGGCAACTAAAATGCTGCAAAGAAGACTAGATAGTGTAGTAAGTTCCACTTGAAAAATAGCAGCTACTTGACCACTGACTTGTGTTACTTAATTTACAAGATTGAATTAGGTTATATATAGATCAATGCTTTCATCCTTGCAATGGGCACAGTGATAATTGTTCTCTTTTATGTGTACCTGTCAAACTCAATGAAATAAAATATACCTTTGTGAGGGAAGCTGGGATGGCTCAGCGGGTTAAGCGCTCGCTTTGCAGCCCCAGAGCCTGAGGGTCGAATCCCAGGCCTGGCTCGTGTGAACCCATATGCTGAACTGCAATGTGCTTCCCACGCAGGAGGCCCCTAGTTCAGTTCTTGCCGGGGCCTACGCAGGAGGCTCCTGGCCCAGTTCCTGCCCTGTGCAGCCCTGTGCCCATCTGTGGAGTGAAACTATATGGAAAACTAATGCTGTCAACTATGGAGACTGCTCTGGACCCTGCCTCTTCTCTCTGTCACTCTTTATCTGTCTCTCTCTGTGTCAAAAACAATAAAAATAAATCTTCAAAAAAAACCCAAAAACAAACCTTTGTGTAAAAAATGGTAGCTATGAAGAAAATGACAGTGGCCAAGAACAGAGCTAAATTAAATAGCAATTGTGTTATATGTTTGTATAGATATAACACATTCTTCAGAGAAGATAGGAAAACAAAACAAGAAAGACTTCTAATAACCTTACCTTTTTTATTCCTCTAGTATTTCTGAGTGTTATATAAAATCTATATCTATAGCCATTTTACTACCTGTTGAATTATTTAAGTTTTCTCAATTTCTTCTCTTATTTTTCTCATGTTTCATGAGTTGTGTATATTAATGCTTAAATTGTTCAAGTATACTTGATTTAATAAAGTAGAACTATCAACCCGTTATCAGAGTAAGATGAGGATATTTGGGTGTTTTACCTCATCATGCCATCTCGTATCACCATCTTGTATTTCAGTTCTTTTTATTCTAAACCTTATTAGCTAATACAATTCTTTGAATTTTTGTTCTACTAACAATACCTATTTTTATTTGCCTATACTTTTACTAGTCTCTGTTCATCATCTCCTGTTTTATCCATCAACATCAGTCTGTGCTCAATTTCTTATTTCCTTTGGAAAATAGACTAGAATCATACAACTGACAATGAGCAGAGGCTATTAATTCAGAGATTACTATAACAAGTGTGTCAACCATCATCATTTGCTGTGGCAGAGATTCAATGTCAGGAACGTCAGCAAATTTTATAATGAAAGAGAAAAAGAGAAAGACTCCAGTTGTACTCTGATTGGAGATGGTTGGCATGGAAAAGCTGGACAAAATCTAAGAAGTGAGTCATTTTTTGGAGCGCATGTTTGGCTTTATCTGTTTTATACTATGTTAGAAGTAGAAACAAAATATAGGGAACTTGGCAGCTGGTAATGAGATCTTGACCATTTTGGGGTAATTGCTCTAGTAGTAGTCATTTGGTTTCCTGAAATGGTTGCCACAGAGCTTGTGGGTCACAGTTCTATGCCCATGTGTGGTCTGGCCATTGTCCATTTGTATAATCAGTTTGCGTCCTTTTTTTTTTTTTTTTTTCTTTTTAAGATTTATTTTATTGTTTTTGACAGAGAGAGACAGAGAGAGGAGGGGCAGGGCTCAAAACAGTCTCCACAGTTGCTAGTCATTAGTTTGTTTATTTGTTTGTTTTTGCTTGTAAGATTTATTTTATTGTTTTTGACAGAGACAGAAAGACAGATAGAGACAGAGAGAAGGGGGAGGGCCCAGAACAGTCTCCATAGTAGCATGTCATCAGTTTTTTTGACATGGTTTTATTCCACACAGGTGGGTGGGGAACCAGGCTGGGGGCCTCCTGCATAGGATGCATCCCCCACTAAAGCCAGGGGCCGAATCATAGGAGTGAGAACCAAACTGAGGGCTTCCTGCATGGAAGCACTCCCCAGTTCAGCATGTGAGTCTGCACGAGCCAGGGCCAGGATTTGATCCTCGGTCCCTGGGGCTGAAAGGTGAAAGCTCAACCCTCTGATCCATCCCGGCTTCCCCTCATAGTTAGTTTTTGACATTGTTTTATTCCACACAGATGAACATGGGGCTGTGCAAGGCAGAATCCAAGACAGGGGCCTCTAGCATGGGAAGCTGACCCCGGAGGGAACCAAACTGTGGGCCCAGTTCAGCATGTGGGTCCACATGGGTCAGGGCCAGGACTCAATCCTTTGAACCCAGAGCTGTGAGGTGAGCACTCAGCCCACTGACCAATCCTGGCTTCCCCCAATCAATTTCTATTCTTGTTCCTAAGAATAGTGCAGTCAGTTCACGCAAATCTTGAGTAGTAAATTTTCTAATATGATTAATTTAAACACATTTTTTATTTATACTTAGTCTCGAACGGTATTTTTTTCTGAGTGTAGAATTCTGCTTTGTTGGATTTCTACACCACAGATATTTGAAGGTATTTTGATGCCTTCCTAATGGCAGATTTTGTATAATCAAATAATAGTTGTTTTTATAAATGTTATTTCTTATTTCCAGGGTGTGCATTCTGCTTCTTTTTTTTCTTTTGTTTGCACTAGCTGCTTCTCTTTGTTTAAATTTCAGCTGATCTGCTTCCTAGTCAGAAAATGTTTAACCATCTTATGTCCTTCACTTGATTATTTTCCAATTCTGTTTATAGTTTATATTTTCATAATAGTTACAACAACTCAAAATAATTTTATTTACTTATTTTATTTCTCTCCCTCTGGGATGTTAATTCTTTGAGTCCAGGTACTTTGTTTGCTTATTAATATTGGTATCTGGGTTTATTACAGTAATATTTTTAATTATAATTACCTTATTTCTATACTCTTCTTATTTTGGCAGAGCATGTGTTCTATGTAAATTTTCAAATAAAAATTTAGCAAATCAAATAATTTGTAAACTAAAGTAATGTATACTCCTATGTATGTGTTTTCATTCTTGTTCCTTTCCAGTAAAATATATTTTTAATTTATTATTAAAGAGTAGAAAAGTAGAAGAAAATTTGATTCCTTTTAGAAATAAAAATAATGTTTTAGGGGATATGAAACATATAAAGTTAAAAAATTAATTTTAATTTAGAGAGAGCATACATTATTTTATAAATAGATGTTGTTTGCATGCATAACAAATATATGTAATGTACCTCAATACTTTACAGCCACAAACCATTTAAAAAAAGAGATACAGTGTGGCACTAAAGATAAAAAGTAGTAATTTCCCAAAAGACACTCTTTTCTCCCAAGTAAAATTTGAGGTAAGAGAAGTGACATGTGGCATATCTCACCTAAAGAGAGGATTGTAATAGATCACCCATTTTCAGTTTCAGTACAAGCAGGAACTTTAGAAAATAAGAGTGTTTTATTCTCTGAAAGAGCCATTACAAATATAGCCCACACCTTTTTTTTTCCCTTGAGGGATGTCTCTTAATAGATTTGATTAGTTCTCAACACATCATTTTAGGATGGACATCTACAATCAAACTGAATCCAGATATTTTAACAGTAGTCATAAAGAAGTCATAAGGAATGTAAAAGAAACTGAAAAACTTTATCCTGGAAAGACACAACACTTAAAGAGTATCAAATTGCAAATATTTTATAAATAAAATATTCTTAAAAATGGGAATTTGGCTTAGTCTACATGGGTGCAGAATTCAAAAGTAGGAGCAGCAAAGAAATGTGTTTAGAGAGAATGCTTTCAAATATAAAACAATTGTGAAGATACATTTTCTGACAATGAGAAAGGTTAAAAATCAAGTGGGCTAATATGGTTGGTAATAAAGAACCCTTGAGGATTTGTAAACAAATAAAGGATGCTTGACCACTTTCCAGAAATATTATACATAAATGTATAAACACGTACATGTTTTAAATTAGTGTTTCATCAGAGTGTCTTCAAAATCTCCATTATAAGCAAAGATGCCTTACTAATTTTATCAGACATAGTTGAGAGTCTTTAAATTAAAATCAGTGATTTTATCTTTGTTACAGAAACAAAAGAAAATATGATAAATCAGATTTGGAGGCAACAATTCTATTCTCATGTCCTTATGCCTAAATATTTTTCAGTACCTAAGTAGCTCTTATCTACAATATTGTTAGAGAACAAAAGGCATTATAACATAATGTTATTTAGTAGTATAACTGCTTTAACTAGTTTCTACTTCAAATTCTTTCTGTTTCTCACAATATTTATTCCAATACACTGAACAACATATTTTTCAATCATTTTTTGTTTGGCTTTAGGATGTTGTATTCCTTGACAAAGCCATACAAAATAACCCAAAGTCACATTGCAATCTTGGAAAAACTATATGATTTCATGAGGCCAATGAAAGTAAAGTTAGAATTATTTGAGTCAAAAAGAATGCCTTTGACAAATAGATGGTATAGCAAAGTTAGACTACTTAAAAATTGGAGGTTTTGATAAGTATGATGATAAAATATGTGCTTCAAAAGAGAATGATTTGAATATCAAAAAATTGAAAGAAGTCCTTGGTAAATTGATGAAGCCCTAAAATATTTTGGCAAAAATTGCCTTCTTTGCAGTTTTTTTCTGAAATAATTGCAGTATAATATGCTATTAAATTTTGGCAAACATTACAAAACTTATACAGAGACACAAAAGTTAGGGATGCCAGGATGGCTCGATGGGTTGAGCACTCTTCTTGCAGACCTGGGGTCTGAAGATCCAGTCCTGGTCCCAGCCCATGTGGACCCATATGTTGAGCTGGGGTGTGCCTCCAGTTCAGTTCTTGCTGGTGCTAGCTTACCATGTTGGAAGCCCCAGATTTGGCTCCCACTCGGGCATGTTTCCCATGTAGGAGGCCTGAAGCTCACAGGGGTGTGCCTCCTATGTGGGGTGGGGGGGGCCTGGCCTGAATCCTGCCCTGCACAACCTTCTGCCCACCTATGGAACAAAACTATATCAAAAACTAATACACAACTATGGAGACTGTTCTGGGCTCTCCTCCTTCTCTCTTTCTTGCTCTCTCTCTCTTTCTCTTCCAGTCAAAAACAATGAAAACAAATTTTTTAAAAGTTTGCTCAATTCATTATTGAATATTCAAAGAATTAATGCATCATTAAAATAAGCTAATTCTTCTGTAAATAGTGTAACTAGATTGTTTTGATTATATAATTTTAGATTCATTTTCTGGATAAAATCATAACTACATCTATTTTAAACCATTCTACTATAAAATGAGGTAAATTTTAGTTACTTTTAAGTGGGTTTTTTTTTTGTAGGACTGACTATGTTTACATAATGGTGACTGACTCCCCATATATTCTTTAGCAGGTCTCATATGATGTCATTTTTGTTCTTGATACTGAATGTTTTTATAATTTGTGAGTGGAAAACTAAACTGCTATAGCACTGATGTAAAAAAAAAATTCTATTATGGCCATAGCCACACAAAAACTCTTTCTTAAAAACTACAAAAGCAAATGCTGATTTCCATGAAAAACATTAATTAAAAAAACCTGAAATAGTCCTTTAAAAAATTGGATTTGGTATGTGTGCATGCAAAATAATCTGACATAATAAATAGCCTATGGGCAAACCTTCAGCTATTTAAGAACCTACAAAAAATTTGTAAATATAACTTACAGAAGGAAAAGTAATTAACAGTGAGTTTCAGTGTTTGGCAAGATTATATTCTGGATGTATGAGGATTTGTGCATCTGTGACACAGCAGGGTGTTAAATTGCTCAGCTATCAGAGATAGCATCTGTCATTTGTTCAGATGAGGTAGCTTACTAGGAACTACATGAAATCGGCATGAAAAAAATAGCCTACCTATATTTGTTTCACAGCCTTGAAATTGTAAACATTGTTAATAGAAATTTAATTCAAAATACAGAGGTCTACATTAAAATTGCTAGGGATTTCTCAAGGCACATTATACATTGGCTTGTGTGTCTGTTTTATATTTACTTTTACATATTATTTATTTTGCTCCATTTTCATATAGTTGAAAAATTATTTACATTTGTACAATTGATTGAAAGTTTATAAAATTATTAAGATAAATTCAGGGTATGGGGGAAGAGTTCATTTACTCCATTATAATTTTATATTTTGTTAACTTGTTATGAGTAAACATATTAATAGAAATTTCTTCACTTGAAAACCAGGGTGTTTGCTATCCTTACTATTTTGACAACATTTTAAGAATACCCTCTAGTGTAAATAAAGGAGATATAATTACTGAAATTTTTGGCCTGACTCTTTACTCTCCTAATTGTTATGCATATTTTTTCCATTACATTCTCAAAAAAAAAAAATATATATATATATACACACACACACACATACATACATACATTGCTTTACTTTCCAGCTGAAAAAACCGCCTAAGTTTGTCCACCTAGTAAGAGACAGTTTCAAGATTTTAACACAACATTAGTAGTCTGAATCTTGAGTTTACAAATTAAAATGACAAGCTGTTCTTCTCTTCTTTTGTACCTTACAGAAAATCTCTCATGGGCACACTCAAACATTCATTTCATAGCAATCTAAAAATTAATTCTGTAATAGTATTCTGAAGAACTTTGGAATTAAAAAATTTTTATGAGAGTAAATACACATACCAAAAAAAAAAAATTCCACTTTTACCATTTCAGTGGCATTAATTATATCCACCACATGTGTAAACAATCAACTCTAATGAGTTTTCATAAGTTTTTATCACCTCAAACAGATACTCTGTTATCATTAAGCAATAACTTGCCATTCTCTTCTAATCCCAGCTCCCGGTAATGTCTAATTTACTTTTTACCTCTATTTGTCTATTATTTCATATAAAATCTCATACAATATTGGTTCTTTTTGTTAGAATTATTTTACTTAGCATAATGTTTCCAAGGTTCATCCATGTTGTATCAGAACTTCATTTTTTATTGCTGAATAATATTCCATTGTACGTATGTACCACATTTTGTTTACCTATTCTTCTCTTCCTGGACAATTAGATAGTAATAAGGGTTATTCCACATTATTGTGAATAATGTATTTAGGTATTGTGAATAATTCTGAAATGGATACTGGCAATCAAGTATCTGGCTGAGTTTTCAATTCTTGGAGTATATTCCTGGGAGTGGTAATGCTGGGACATGTAAGGATTCCATGCTGAGATTTTTAAGAAACACCAAACTCCCTCACAGCAGCTGCAACATGTAATATGTAACATTCCCACAGGTGAGGCGTAAGTGATCTGATTTCTCCACAATCTTGCCAACACTTATTTTCTATTATTTTTATTTTGTTGCTTCTTTTTTTTAAATGCTGACATTTTAATATTTATTTACCTATTTTTAATTGTTTTTTGACAGAGAGAGAGAGAGAGACAGAGAGGCAGAGACAGAGACAGAGACAGAGAGAGAACTAAACTGGGGGAGCTCCCAGCTCAGCACATGGTTCCGCAGGGGCCGGGGCCGGGACTCAATCCCTGTCCCCGGCACTGCAAAGTGAGCGCTTAACCCACTGAGCCATCCCAGCTTCCCCTTGTTGCTTTTTAAAATAGCCATCCTAGTAGGTATGATGTAATAAATTATATATATAATTTTTAATATTCACCAAGCTGCTGTCAAGTAAGTTTTAATACTTCTATTTTACGTATTAGGCAATTAATTGACACTCGGTAATATTAAATCTTGCGTTACTGAAACCAGGATTCAATTTCAATTCAATCTGAAATTCTCTCATAATTTTTTCTTAAGTTTGTAAATTTTCTTCTTAAATATAATGCAGTAAATTATTATAAAACAATATTTAAATGGCCCTTATGAAAAACAGATCTCAAAAAAATGGGTTTGGTCATGGTATTGAAAGAACCAGCTTGTATTTTCCTAAGCATTTCAAATCCTTGATATAATTTTTAGATTCATAAATAATCATTTTTGATTTTTAACAACACAAAAAAGGAAAATGATTGAACATTATTTACTTCCTAGGAAGTACACAACTCCAAATATGTAGTATACAGAACAAAACAAACAAACTACAACAAAGAAAAAAACTTCAATTTTCAAAATTCAGAAACAGCAACATTTTCTGTAGGGAGCCAAAAGGAAATATTTTAGATTCTGTGGGACATGTGATTTCTGTCATGACTACTCAATTCTGACTTACTGGGTGAACACAACCATAGATAACAAATAAATAAATAGACTTACTGTCCTCCAATAAATCTTTATTTACAAAATACACTGCAGGCTGGATTTTGCTGCAGGCTGTAATTTACTATCATCTGTCTACTCTCCATCTAACAACTTCAGGAAATGCAAAGAACAGAAAAATATGTTCGAAATGGCTTGAAATGAAAATCAGCAAAACCCAGACTCCAGGAAATACCGCAAGACAAACACCAAAAAAAAATTAATGGCAAAAATAAATAAGTAAGTAAGTAAATAAATAAATAAATAAGAGAGAAAGAAAAAGGAAAGGGTAACTTACATATTAAAAGACAGTTATGAGACAAAGCAACTAATCCAAAGGGATTTTATTTGGATATAAATTCAAGTAAAGCAACTATAAACATGTCATAAGGCAAACAGGAAAATTTTTTGGTGATTGGATTTTAAATGTGATAACAGTATTCTAGTTAAGACAAATGTATATATAACTTTTTTAAATTTTGAAGGTAGAGATTAAAA
This sequence comes from Craseonycteris thonglongyai, assembly GCA_004027555.1. NCBI lineage: Eukaryota > Metazoa > Chordata > Mammalia > Chiroptera > Craseonycteridae > Craseonycteris > Craseonycteris thonglongyai. The sequence goes on from PVKE010030867.1 coordinate 12,291, forward strand.
TAATTTTAGATAAAATACTTTGATGTTTGTGATTTGATTCAAAATAGTCTAGAATAGGAAAAATTAGTGTGGGAAGGGGGTCTGAGTACAGATGGAACAAGATAGGCCAATGGTTGACAATTGTTAAAGCTGGGTGATAGACTCATAGGGGTTTACTATACTATTCTATTTTGTAAATATTTCTAAATTTCTACAAAATTTCATTATTTTATTTAGGGATACATATAGAAATAAATAATAGAAATGCCACTAATTTAGGTATATGAGTATATCAAGAAACACTTTTGACTCAAATTGTGTAGAATTATGACAAGGCTGACTTAGTAAAAGAGTAAAGTTGACAGTTTTTATTTTATTTTTTTAAGATTTAATTTTGTTTGAGAGAAGGGGGGAGAGAGAGAGAGAGAACGAAGGCTCAGAGCAGAGCAGTCTTCATCATTGCACATCATTAGCTGTGACATCATTTTATTCCACGCAGGCAGGAAACAAACTGGGAGACTCCTGCATGGGGGTGGAAACATTCACCGCAGAGCCATGCCTGTTGCCACCAACTGCTCTTCAGTTCAGCACATGGGTCTGAACTGAACCCAAGATCTCACAATTGCAAGGAAAGAGATCAACTGCTGAACTATGCCAGTATTCCTGTTTTTTGTTTTTTTTGTTTTTTTTTTTTAATGTTGTGTTTTCCTCTTCTAGCACTTATTTCACACTTCTTTAACTTTCATGCCTATGCATTTTTTTCTTCTTTTTTCTTTCCAATTAGGCACACCTTAAACAACTTATTGTCTTACAGATCAAACTCTCAAGATTTACATTGATAAATATATCTGATTGTATTAAATTGAAGTTTGAAAGAATTTTGAACTAATGTCAGTTGAATATGGCAATCTTGACCACAGAGATGAATAAAAGAATTTTAGAAATTTCAGGCAACGTTGATATGAGCAGGACAGGAGAGGAGATATTTGATGAGATGGAAGACCTTCTGTAACTTCTCAAATAACATTCCTAGAAACTTGTTTATTCTGTGTGGAACAGATCGTGCATGTGTGTTCTAAGGCAATGAGTAAACATTCTTGTGCTAAGGAATGGGATTTATACAACCATACTGTGGTATTGAGTGTGTTTCCCCATGTTAAGGTTTTGAATGGGTATGTCAATGCTAAAGAAGTATATTTAGCCAACGTTCATATGAGTCTTTGATATAAGTCTTGTGAGGATGAGAAGATCATTAGGGTGCTGGTATAGGTAGTAGTATTCCTGCCTACGAGGATGCAAAATCCCAGAATTGTACTGTTGTAGTGTAATACTAAATAGAAAAGAAAGGAGCAGGAGAAGGACTAACAAAAACAAAAGAAAACAAAATCAGAAGCAAGAGGAAGACAATTTCTTTGGGCATAAAAAAAAGCTCTGTTGTTTATTTCTGTTTTTTAGACATGATATTTTATTTTTTACTAGTTCTGTTTTTCTTCACTTAAAATAAATAATATATGAAAAGTGAAGTTTTTAGTACATTTATATTAAACTAAAAATTCTTGTCATTTGAATTTCCGCAATTTTAATTGAGGTTTAGGATTGACTATAATTAGTTATAACTTGTTTTCCATCACGTACAGAGTTCCTACTTTACTTAATGTCCTTTTATCTCTTTACGTTTTTTGGTGCAATATTTGATTTTGAACAACTCCAAAAAAGAACAAATAATTATGTAAATGAAAAATTAGATCTTTCAACACCACAAATTTAATTGCAACAAGATACCATAAAGAATCAGTTCACTCCAGAATAGTTCAGCATCTGTTAACAAATGAAGTGGAGATGCTGAATTTATTATAAACCTACAGATACACTGTGACTTGGCAGGTGGTATTTTTAATGGCCCTGAGAGTTATAGTGAAAAATTAGATGAACCCAACAGTCAATAGCAGGGGCATTACTACGGCAATATGGATAGGGAATAACGTTTTCCAGCTCCAAATAGTTAATGAGCGTCTTTGTGTGCAAGACACTGTAAAGAGGGCAGATCATTTTATTTCCTTGGAGCTTAGTTTGGTGCCAGAAAAGGAATTTTATGTGCTGAGTGGACTGGTATAATCTTTCAGGTACAGTACTTTCTGCATACTATAGAAAAACATCACACAATCTATTTTCAGAAATATTTCCAAATGCTGCAGCATTAGCAAAGATTGAACAACGGGCAGTGTGATCTTAAGTAAATCTCCCGCCTCTTTAAAGATGTTTGTGTTGAGATAAATGATCTTTGAAAGTGTTTGCTTGGAAATGTCATGAGCACAGACAATTACCAGGCCTGGTGGCATTGCACATTAGAAATGGTATGAAAACTGCAACGGGGCAATCTGGGAAGACAGGATGGTAAGTAGGTTGTAGAATTGTTGAGAGAAAGTTGAGCTCAAGTTAGAGGTATGATGCAATTTGAATTAAAATGATGTCTGTTATGACATCATGTAGCACTACAAAAACATTGGCACTAGGTGTTGCAAAAGAGAAAACTAAGATAAACACTTTATACAAAGACTCCCGTTCTTTTTCATATTAATTTTAAAGAATTTAATTTAAAATAAATGGGAAAATGTATTTATTCTCTGTTTCAGAATTGAAAAAAACATATATTTCCCCCCATGATATATTTTGCTCAGTAGTTACAGGCTTTTAAGCTTAATGGTATTAAAAATTCAGACTTTAATTTGGGAAGTTGGAAGTCATGACATCTTTTAATTAGTTATTCTCTTAGGAGAGGAAAATATATAAAGAAATAATGACCTAGGGTTATTTTTCTAGTTAGTGTAAATACTTCGATAATTTGGCATTCTTTTTTACAGTGGTTGGTGCAATTGAATCTGGTTAATATTAAATGTTAAAAACACCCAAAATTTAAGTCAGAAACTTTTAAATGGAGGATTTTTTCATTTTGTCACTTTACCAAGTGTATGTATTGGTTTAGTTTTGAATTATAATCCCCTGATTATAGTTTGAGAAAAAAATTAAGACAAATATGTCAGAATGCTTATTAAAAGCTCAGTCAGTAAAATTGTCAGTGACAGAACTTAGAATAAGAACCAGAAGTTCCAACTTGTAGTAAGCAATTTCATTTTTAAATATCCAGAACAAAACCATTAATCATTATTACATGTATTATATTCCAGTTTCTATATAAAAGTCTCAGTGAGCAGAAGCATTTCTTGAGTTCACCTGGCACAGTTACTATTTTGGAAAATTGCAACTCTGTTTTTTTTTTTTTTCTTTTCTAATTAGTGTTCCTGTCTGAGTCATTCAGCAAAAATTTAATAATCGGTTCTCTAAATAAACACAGTTATCCACAAAGTGGAAAACTATCATTAAAGCACAACTAGTGACAGAGAATGGAGCTTAGTGAAATTGCTGTCTGAAATGTTTCTGCAGACTTTTCTTTGGACAGATAGATTCATGTCATTAACACAACAATGCTAAAGAAATGACACTAGATTTATAAGAATTTTGTGCATTTAGGAGGGTTTTGATTGGTTACTTACTCCAGTGGTTTAGTGCATTAAGCCAAGTCTTTGTACAAAAACATTAGTATAAAACAACTTACATAAGAGATGAAAAACTATATGTGTTTTCATGTGAACGAAAACGAAAGAAAATCCTCAAATTTAAGATGAATATAATTTCAGAACATACGCAATCTCAAACAATGTATTGAAATTGTTATACTCTTTTCAGTAATTTCTTATTACCATTTTTTTTTCTCCCGGTGGCATTTTTACTCTCTCACCCAGGACAGCTTGAATACTAAAATAATCGGTCATAATGAGGTGTGTCAACCTCAGATGAACAGGTATACCAAAGTTTAAAAATTTTGTTTCTCTAACAAAACACTGAATTTTAGGGAACTGTGATGGTTTAATCAGAAGTATTAAATATTGACCCTTTTCATCCATTAAATGTCAGTTCGAATGCAGGCTTTCAACTCTACAAAACTTAAATCCTTTCTCAAAAAAAATTAATTAGTTTTAAATATGAAATAAAGGTGCAATTTTTAAAATATATTATGTAAAGTTTAGATAATAAAAATAAAAATAAAAATTCCCACTGCTTTAAAAATATTGAGTGAGTGTGTTTCTAATTTATTTTTAAAACCTGTGACTTTTCCCATCTGCTTTATTGATTATTAATGTAGAGAAAGGACTGTCCCTCATATTGTGGAGATAGAACAAATACACTGCAATCCACACTATAATATCAAAGGAGAAATTTACCTAAACAAATTTAATAGTATTTAGTTTACTAAATGCTATTTACAGATACATTGCCTTACAATGTCATCCTAGAAACATTCACAAATATGGTGAAATGCCTTAAAAAAAAAAGAGTTAAGTTAGGCAATGAATTGAAGGGAAATCAAGGATGGCTGAGGATTTTAAATGATGCAGAGAATGAAATAAACACATTCAACGAAAGCCCTAAAATCTTGCAATGTTTGCAAAAGATTCAGATATAGTGGAAACATCTTCCAAAAGAACAGTTGCATTTTCCCACTAATATAGGGGTTCTCCTTGCTGGGGAGCTTGGTAAGGGGCTGAGGTTTCTTGCTCCTCCGGGGGAACCTCTATGGCAGACACATCGCTCCTAGTTCAACACAACTGAAGGTTTGGCCCCTTTCATGTCTGTGCTCCTCCTACCAGTCTTAAAGTGCTTTCCTTTTTTGGGGTCCTTAGTTACAAAACATCTGTTCAACTAGACTTCTGGTGATTCCTCAGGTTAATTGTTCAATAATTCAGTTGTAATTTTAATTACATGCACAGTGTATACCTACTCTGCTATCTAACATCTTCAACTTAGTTTAGTACCACTAAATTTAGTTTAATACCACAAACTACCACTGTTTATTTTTTCTTTTCCTTCTTGTTGTTATTTATTACCTTGATCTAATATTTGAAGCATGATATGACACTTTAATTAATCATCTGAAGATATCAGAGAACAATTTTCATATAAATTTAACACTGTTTTCTAGAAGTTAATAGAAAAGCCTGAACATGAGTAGTTTTAAATTAACAATGATCTTAAGACTAAAACCAATACACTTTTAAGATATGCAGGGGAAGCCGGGATGGCCCAGTGGGTTAAGAGCTTACTTTGCAACGCTGGGGACAGAGGATCGAATCCCAGCCCCAGCCCATGCAGACCCATGTGCTGAACTGGGAAGTTCCTTCAGTTCAGTTCTCTCTCTCTCTCTCTCTGTCAAAAAAAAAAAAAAAAAAGATATGCAACTATTTCTAAGAAAAGGAAAAATTCTATTGGACACCTCAGTAATCCTCAAAATAGTATAATTTTGGGATGAATTTTAAACTACTTTTTGAAAAATTGGTTGACAGAATATTAAGTAGGTATAGTTCAATAAAAATCAACATTTTTTGTGGAGTGTAATGCAACTAAGGGAAACAAGAATGCATTCAGTTAATAATTCCTTAGACACCCACAAATAGCTAGCTGTCCATACTGCAATACAACATTATATTTATATCATTATAATTCAAATCCATTAAATGTTATACAAACAGATTTTTTTTATACTGATACTCTTGCAAACAACTTAATTACATTTTGTTGGTAAAATTTAAATATAAGAAATCTTATGATCTAAGCATAGCTTAACATCATGCTGAACATATAGCAAGCATTTTCATTTCCTATTGATTGTTAGTTCAATAATCTATGGAGTAAATACATTTAATAATATTAACAAATAGCTTTTAAAACAATTTTGGTAGATAATATTCCATTGCTAATTAAGAAGATATTTATATCATGACACTGCACAAGTTTATCACTAATATGTATAGTGTTATATATAATGCATATATCTATTTAATATATATGCATATGTACTTGTAATGTTTTTCCAATTAATATTTTAATGATATTTTTTTATTTCTAACTTTCCCTGCATTCATAAAGCAATTTACACAGTCATGCTACTTTCTGCTGAATTAGCCAATTGCAAAGAAAGGGAAAGAGAAAATGAAGGTGTATGCTAAAATTGGTGCTTCAATGTATCTTAATCAAATTTTGAAAACTACTCCTCTGTGAATAGTTCAGTTTTAATATAATTTTATGCGTATTTGCTAAACATGCTTATTATTAAAACCATTTATTGAATGCTGTTCACAGTCACTAATGCAGTACAATTTTATTGAACATTACATACATTTTTCTAGTAGTAGCTAAATGTGTAAAATCTGCATATTTAATCTCAGAGTAAGGCAAAGAAAAAAAAATTGCCAAGAATTCTATTCTCATATATTTAGACTATGTACTTTGAAGAATTGCAGAAAAACACTGACTTGTTTTAGCTCCATTTTTAGTGTATGGTCTTATTAATATTTATAAGATGGATTAGTTCTCCTTAATTAATTTTTAAAAAAAAAGTGAAACAACTCTGAAACCTGTGTTAAACTGTTTTCCACAGTATATGTTTCTAAGACTAGGCAAACTTTGTTATGGTTTGAGATCTATAAATTTTTAAAGAATTGCATGCCTCTTCTCTTAACATTTTTCTTGACAACTTAATCATTTAATTAAATTAAAATACAAACATGGACATATACAAGTGTGAAGAATGCTATGTTGAAAGCTTTATTGTTCTTTATAGCTGTGTACTATATTTTTACAGGAGAAATTTTTAAAGCATTTTAATACAATTTTTGAACAAACCTATTCAGTTGCATGTATAGAGTCAAATTCAATTTTGTAGACTAAACTAATCACTAAGATCAAAGATTACCTTCTGTATCAGACACAGATATTAGATTATAATAATTTGAATTTTATGTAAATATAGAAAAATCTAATGATAAATTGCTTTACTAGGCATCATATGCAGTTATGTTACATATTAAATTATAATTCCTGGATTGACATTATGCATCTGTTTTACACTAAACATACCAACTATACAATAAAGTGTTATCACTATAAGCAGGCAACAATATCAAACTGGATTTTACTATCTATATTTCCAGTCAATATATTTTTCTCAGTGTAAAATTTAAGTTTTAATTGAATGAAACTTCAATTTTTCT
>PVKE010030868.1:0-19375 GCA_004027555.1 Craseonycteris thonglongyai
ATAGGTCTCTGTGTCTTTGTTACTTTCAGTTTTATATTCCACCTATAAGTGAGGTCATATGTTTCCTGATTCTTTCAGTCTGACTTATTTCGCTTAATAAGATGGTCTCTAGGTCCATCCATGTTGCCACAAATGACTGTATTTCATCATTTCTCATCGCTGAGTAGTATTCCATTGTGTAAATGTACCACATCTTCTTTACCCAGTCATCTATCAAAGGGCATTTTCGTTGTTTCCACGTTCTGGCCACTGTGAACAGTGCTGCGATGAACATGCCGGTACAAACATCTTTAAAGATTAAGATTTTCAGGTTTTTGGGGTAGATGCCCACTAGAGGGATGGCTGGGTCATATGGTAATTCCATTTGTAATTTTTTGAGGAATCTCCATACAGCCTTCCATAGTGGTTGTACCAGTTTACGTTTGCACCAGCAGTGCATGAGGGTTCCTTTTTTGTCCACAGCCTCTCCAGCACTTGTTATCCCTTGTCTTGTTGATTATAGCCATTCTAACAGGTGTAAGATGGTATCTCATTGTGGTTTTTATTTGCATCTCCCTAATTGCTAGTGAAGTGGGGCATTTTTTCATATATCTGTTGGCCATTTGTATGTCTTCATGAGAGAAGTGTCTGTTAAGGTCATCTGCCCATTTTTTAATTGGATTGCTTGTTTTTTTTCTTGTTGATTTGCACAAGTTCTTTGTATATTTTTGATATTAGCCCCTTATCAGAGGCATTGTTTACAAATATTTTTTCCCAGTTGGTTGGTTGCCTCTTTGCTTTGTTGATGGTTTCCTTTGCAGCACAGAAGCTTTTTAGCTTGATAAAGACATTGATATTGTGTCCTGCAACACTACTGTATTTGTCTATTATTTGTAATAGATTTCTGATAGAGTCTTTAGAGTTTTCTATATACAGGAGTATGTCATCTGCAAAGAGTGACAGTTTAACTTCTTCTCTCACTATTCTAATACCCTTTATTCCTTTCTCTTGTCGACTTATTCTGGCTAGAACTTCCAGAACTATGTTGAACAGCAGTGGTGACAGGGGGCATCCCTGTTTTGTCCCTGTTTTTACGAAAATAGGCTTCATCTTTTCCCCATTCAGTATAATACTTGCTGAGGGTTTGTCATATATGGCCTTTATTATGTTGAGGTAGTTTCCTTCAAGGCCCATTTTATTCAGTGTTTTTATCATAAATGGATGTTGTATCTTGTCGAATGCTTTTTCTGCATCAATTGAGATAATCATGTGGTTTTTATCCTTTGTTTGGTTTATGTGATAGATTACATTGATTGATTTGCATATGTTGAACCATCCTTGTGCCCCTGGGATGAATCCCACTTGGTCATGGTTAATAATCTTTTTAATGCATTGTTGTATTCTGTTAGCTAGAATTTTATTTGAGATTTTTGCATCAGTGTTCATCAGTGAGATTGGCCTATAGTTTTTCTTTTTGCTGTTCTCTTTCCCAGGTTTTGGTATTAGGGAGATATTAGCTTCATAGAAAGAGTTGGGTAGTACTGCCTCCTCTTGAATATTTTGGAGCAGTTTGAGGAGGGTGGGCGTTAGTTCTTCTTTGAATGACTGGTAGAATTCATTGGTAATGCCATCTGCTCTAGGCCTTTTGCCTTTGGGCAATTTTTGGATAACTGTTTCAAGTTTTGTACTGTTGATTGGTCTATTTAGGTTATCCAAATCTTCTTGGTTCAGTTTAGGTAAACTATATGTTTCTAGAAATTTGTCCATTTTGTCTAGATTGTCAGATTTGTTGGCATAGAGTCTTTCATAATGATCACTTATGATTGTTTGTATTTCTGCAGCATCAGTTGTAATCTCTCCCCTATTGTCCCATATTCTAGAAATATGAGATTTTTCTCTTGTTCTTTGGTGAGCCTAGCCAGTGGTTTGTCGATTTTATTGAGTTTTTCAAAGAATCAGCTCTTTGTGGCGTTAATTTTATCTATTCTTTTTGTATTCTAAATTTCATTAAGTTCTGCTTGGATTTTTATTAATTCTTTTCTTCTGCTGGCTTTGGGGGACCTCTGTTCTTCTTTTTCTAGCTCTATAAGATGAGATGTGAGGGTGTTTACTTGTATTTTTTCTTGTTTCTTGAGATAGGCCTGTAATGATATAAATTTCCCTCTTAATACTGCTTTCGCTGTGTCCCAGAAATTCTGGTACATCGTGTTTTCATTGTCATTCGTTTCTACAAATGTTTTAATCTCTTCTTTTATTTCCTCTCTGACGCAGTCACTTTTAATAACATGTTGTTCAGTCTCCACATATATGTGGTTCTCTCTGCACTTGATCTTTTGCAATTGATCTCTAGTTTCAATGCTCTGTGGTCTGAGAATACACTTGGTATGATTTGGATGCCCTTAAATTTGGTGAGGTTGGATTTAAGTTCCAGGATATGGTCTATCCTTGAAAATGTTCCATGTGCACTAGAATAAAATGTATAGCCCTTTGTTGTAGGATGGAATGACCTGTAAATGTCAATTATGTCCATTTCCTGTAATGTATCATTTAAAGCTGCAATCTTCTTATTCAGTTTCTGCTTGGATGATCTGTCCAATGTTGTCAGGGGGGTGTTTAGATCTCCTACTATAATTGTATTTTTGTCAAATTCTCCTTTTAGATCTGTTAGTAGTCGCTTTATAAATTTTGGTGCTTCCTGATTCGGAGCATATATATTGATGAGTGTCACGTTTTCTTGTTGTATTGTTCCTTTTATCAAGATGTAATATCCATCTATATGTCTTATTATTTTTTTTATCCTGATGTCTATTTCATCAGAAATCAGTATGGCCACTCCAGCTTTTCTCTGACTGCCATTTGCCTGGAGTATTGTTTTCCATCCTTTTACCCTGAGTCTATGTTTGTTCCTGTGACTGAGGGGAATCTCTTGTAGGGAGCATATGGTTGGATTTTGTTTTTTAATCCAGTCTGCAACCCTGTGCCTCTTTATTGGTGAATTCAGTCCATTTACATTCAGGGTGATGATTGATATATGAGGATATCCCATATCCATTTCTTCTTTTCTCTTTATTTTTTGGTGCCCCAACTTTTCTCCATTTATTTTGATTTCTTGATTCAGGTCGGATAGCCTCCTTCAGTATTTCTTGGAGTGCCAGTTTTGAGCTGGAGAATTCCCTCAGCTTCTGTATATCTGTAAAGGCCTTAATTCCTCCTTCATATCTAAAGGTTAATTTTTCTGGATAATTAATTCTTGGCTGGAAATTTCTCTCTTTTAATATTTTGAAGATTGGGCTCTTCTCTCTCCTGGCTTGCAAAGTTTCTGCTGATAAGTCTGGTGACAGCCTGATAGTTTTTCCTTTGAAAATTATATTTTGTTTTTTCCTGGCAGCCTTGAGGATTTTTTCTTTAGCATTCGTTTTTGTCATCTTCAGAACAATGTGCCTTGGAGAAGATCTGCTAGGGTCGAGGTAGTTAGGGCTCCTGATTTCCTCTTGGATTTAGGGCTATAATTCCTTCCACAGGTTAGGGAAATTTTCATCCACTATTTGTTTCAGTAGACTCTGAGAAGATTTCATCTTGGTTCCTTCTGGTACCCCTATTATTCTAATATTGTTCTTTCTGATGGAGTCAGACAGTCCTTGTAGGTCTCTTTCATTTCTCTTGATTCTCCTTTTCCTTTCTTCTTCCCACTATTACATTCCGATGTTTTTATCTTTGATTTCACTTATCCTTTTCTCTAGCTGGTCAGCCCTGTTTCCTATGCTGGTCAGTTCTTTTTCAGCTCTCCCATGATGCCTTTCAGTTCAAGGAGTTCCTTTTGGTTCTGCTCTAGTTTCTCAATTTTATTGCTAAAGTACTCATTTTGCTCAGAAAATTTTTTATTGAGGTCATTTAACTGTGCCTGGGTACTTTGCCAGCATTGAGTGAGCTCTCTGAGTGTCTTGAGTATTGCAGCCCTGAATTCTGTTTCACTTAGATTTGATTCCAAGTGTGCAAGGTCCTTTACTAAAGACTGCCCCTGATCTTCTGGAGGGGCTTTGGATTCTGAGGTGTGCATTGTGTTTGATGTGGTTCTTTTTGCTTTACGCATGAGTATGTTTTCTCTCTGGGGGGTTGCCTATGAGATGGGCTTCTCTTTATTTTTTCTTTTGGTCTTAATTGTGGGAGGTGATTTGGGGAGAGGGTTGGGGGAAGCAGACAGCTTCTGTGTCCTGGGCACTTCAGGTTTCTGTCTTAACTGTTAGATAGCAGAGTAGTAAAGGTGTGGCCAGGGGTAGGGGCATGTGAGTAAGAGCTAGGGCGGGCCTGAGACACAATAGCAGATTTCTCTTTCAGCAGAGGGGCTGGTGTTTCAGTGTGGGTGGGGCGCAGGAGCTCTGGTCTTTCTCTCCTCCACCTGGCTGCCCCTCCTTCAATCGTGTATGTGTGAGCCACACCTGCAGGGCAGCGCTTAGATGGGCTGTGGCTTGGCAGAGACCCTGGTCGGCTGCGCTGTCCCGCACACAATGACATCGCGGCATCCCGGTGGGCATCCCAGTTGCATGCTGGCGAGCAGGTAGCGGTACCACGGAGGTCCGGTGGGCGGGGTGCTGAAAGCCCAGATGCGCACACGCAGCGGTGCTGCAGCGGCCCGGTGGGTGGGGCACCGAAAGCCCTGTGCGCACTGTCCGTAGCTTGTGCAGCAGCCTCTCTATGCTCCCAGTTCTTTTGAGACTGCTGGATTCACTCCAAGTATGTCTAATGCAGCTATGTCCACTCAAGCCCCAGCCCTCACTCCAAGAGCCCTGTCTTCAGAAGGCACTCCCTCACAGTCAATATCCTTCAAAAATCAGGGGTGCTGAGCTGTTGTGAGCTGGTGCCCTGCTCTCACCCCACCCTCTGGGAAGTGCAGCCGCCCTGCTCCACAGTTCCTGTTCCACTTTAGGCTCCGTGATCTGATCAGGGCACTGCGCACCATCCCCTGAGTTCGGATGTTAAATTGTCCACAGTCTTGTGGGGCTTCCACGCTCTCTAGGCTTCCAGCCCGCCCTCGATCCAGCTCCACTTTGACCGCAGTCCCCCAATCCCCCTTTGTTTTTGCCAGCCCTGGGCCGTGCTCCGCGTCTCTGTCCCTGAACCGCTGCTTCCCCTCCCTTCTCCCACTCTCCCCTTTTTTCTCTAACCTCTGGGTGTTGTTCTGCGTTGTGTGTTTCTCTTACTTGAGGTTGCTTCTCAGGGTTTCCCCTGTGGAATCCCCTCTGTTCACAAGTCCCTTCCCAGGCAGTTATTGGCGTTCTACTCTCATGCCACCATCTTTTTTCTCTCCAAATACCCTGCATAATATTTTTGTATGATCCTTTGTATTTCTGTGGTATCAGTTGCAATTTCTCCTCTCAAGTTTCTAATTTGGATTATTTGTGTGTTTTCTTTTTTTTCCCTTGGTGAGCCTAGTGAGGGGTTGTCAATTTTATTATTTTTTTCAAAGAATCAGCTGTTTGTTGCATTACTTCTTCTTTTTTATATTCTCTATTTTATTTAGTTCTGCTTTAAGTTTTTATTATTTCCTTTCTTCTGCTGGCTCTGGATCGTTTTTTTTTATTTCTTCAAGATGTGATATTAGATTGTTTACGAGTGATTTTTCTTGCTTCCAGGAATATAAATTTCCCTCTTATTACTGCTTTTGCTGTATCCCAGTCATTTTGGTATGCTGTGTTTTCATTGGCATTTGTTTGTGTATTTTTTAATTTCTTCTTTTATTTTTTCTTTAATCCCATCATTTTTAATAGTATCTTGTTTAATCTTTATGTACATGTGTTTTTTCCTGCTTTTAAAACTGATCTCTAATTTCAAAGCTTTGTGATCAGAGAATATACTTGGTATAATTTCAGTCTTCCTATATTTGTTGAGAGTAGCTTTGCATCCCAGCATGTGGTCTATCCTTGAGAATGTTCCATGTGCACCAGAAAAGAATGTATAGTCATGTGTTTTAGGATGAAGTGTCCTGTAAATGTCAATTAGGTCCAATTGTGATATATTATGTAAAGCTGATATTTCTTTGTTTATTTTCTGTTTGGATGATCTGTCCATGGCTGTCAATGGGGTGTTTAAGTACCCTACTATAATTGTGTTTTTGTCAGTTTCTTCATTTATATCTGTTAGTAGTTGCTTTGTAAATTTTGGTGCTTCTTGGTTGGGGGCATATATATTAATAAGTGTAATATCTTCTCATTGTATTGTCCCCTTTATTATTATGAAATGTCAATTTTTGTCTCTTATTATGTTTTTGATCCTGAAGTCTGCTTTGTCAGATATAAGTATGGCTACACTTGCTTTTCCCTGGACGCTATTTGCATGGAGTATTTTTTCCCACCCTTTCACCTTGAGTCTGTGTTTGCCCTTGTGGCTGAGGTGTGTCTTTTGTAAATAGCATAAGGTTAGTTTTTGTTCTTTCATCCAGTTTTTTACTCTGTCTTTTTATTGGTGAGATCAGTCCATTTGCATTTAGGGTGATGATTGATCTATGGGGATTTCTTATAGCCATTTTATCTTTTATTTTCTGGTAGTTTTTGTTTTTTATTGCTTCTTTGCTTTTGTATTCTTATTGGTAGTTTTGTTTGATGGTGTATATGACTGTATTTTTCTGTTTTTTCTTCTTTTATTGTTAAGTGTCCCAGTTCTAAGTTCTTTTTCAGTGGTTACCATGAACTTTTTATAAAAGAAAGTTTCATATATACAGTGGTTCCTTTTCTTAAGGATGTTTCTTACCTTTATTCTCTTTGGAAACTTAAGTCTTTACTTCCTCCCCTTTTATGTTTTGTTGTTCCAGTTTATCCCTATTTACTTTTACTTTTTATTTTAGGTCCCATCACCTTCAGTATTTCTTGAAGTGCTGACATGTGGTAGAGAATCTCTTCAGTTTCTATATGTCTGAAAATGTCTTCATTTCTCCTTCATATCTAAAGGATAACTGCCGGGTACAGGATTCATGGCTGGTAATTTTTTTCCTTTAATATTTTAAATTCTTTATTCCATTCCCTTCTGGCTTGTGGAATTTCTTTTGAGAAATCTGAGTATAGTCTTATGGGCTTTCCATTATAGGTTATGATGTTCTTTATTCTGGCTGCCTTGAGGATTTTCTCTTTGTCTTTGACCATTGATATCTTCAGTATAATGTTCCTTGGTGAGAGTCTGCTAGGATTCAAGTAGCTAGGAGTCCTGCTTCCTTCTTGGATTTGAGGTTCTAATTCTTGCCATAGATTTGGGAAGTTCTCATCTACTATTTGTCTGAGTAAATTCTCTGTGCTCATCTCATCCTCTGCTCCCTCCAGAATACCTATTATTCTTATATTATTCCCTCTAATTGAGTCAGATAGTTCTTGTATATATCTTTTATTTCTTTTAGGTCTTTCTCTTCTTTTGTGACATTTTCAAATTTCTGTCTTAAATTTTATTAATTCTTTACTCCATCTGATGAGCTTTGCTTTCTATGCTAGGTATTTCATTTTTTATTTCTTTTATTGTGTTGTTTATCTCCATAATTTTTATTTCTTTTTTGTAGATTCAGTTATTTTTCTGAGATAACTTAGCTCCTTCTGTGTACTCTGCCAGTTTTCTTTGAGCTCTTTGAATGTTTTCAGAATTGCAGTCTTGAATTATCTGTCAATTAGGTCACATGAGCCGGTATCTTCAAGTTTCTTTTTTGGAGATTTTTCTCTTTATTTCTGAGCACCGTTGTTCACAGGGATATTCATCACTGTTGGAGTGTTTCATTTCCTGGACATGAGGACTTTTTCCCTGGTAGATGTGAAGAAATTTTTCTTTTACTTTCTAGCTTGTGTTGCTGCAATATCTTATAATATTTTTTATTGTTTATTTGGTTTTCTCACAGTGGGAGACTTCCTAGGTGTCCTTCTCTTTGACACAGTTGCCCTGGCCTCTGTATGCCTCCACTTAGGGAAGGTATGGTGATCAATGGTATTCTATGACTCCAAGATTCCACTGCAGTCAGAAGCTTCCACACATAGATCCCTCTGCTGGCTTCAGTGGCAAAGTGGAGGGTGGGTTATTTTGAGAAAGGCACAGGTCTGTTTGCATCACAGTGTAATGGTGGCTTCCCTCTGCTGGCTTCACTGGGAGAAGTTGGGGCATGGTTTTTCAGGAACGGTGCAGGTCTCTTTGCATCACTGTGTAATGATGGTTCACCT
This sequence comes from Craseonycteris thonglongyai, assembly GCA_004027555.1. NCBI lineage: Eukaryota > Metazoa > Chordata > Mammalia > Chiroptera > Craseonycteridae > Craseonycteris > Craseonycteris thonglongyai. The sequence goes on from PVKE010030868.1 coordinate 8,163, forward strand.
CTGCTGACTTCAGCAATAGAAGTGGGGGTGCAGTTTGTTGTGAATAGTGGTCTGTTTGCATAACAGGGAAATGGTGGCTTCCCTTTGCTCACTTCAGTGGGAGGGGTGGGGATAGGGTTTGTCAGGGAAGGTGCAGGTCTCTTTTGTCACAGTGTAAGGCGGCTTCCCAGCAGCAGCCCACTGAAGGCAGGCTCCAGGTGAGGCTGGCGGCGTGAGCCCTGGGAGACAGCAAGGGGAAGCAGCCAGGCTCTGTGTCCAAGGCCACGCAGTGCTCCAGTTGGGACCCACTTCATCGAGGGCCACTCTGCACTTCAGCTGCCAGCATACTCCTGCTACTGGCATTTTGTCCACCAGAATGCCCACCTCCTCCTTCCGTAGCCAGCCTTGCACTCCACAAGCCCCCAGCTCCAGCCTCCTGACCCATGCACTGGCAGCCAGATCCTCATTCTGGTCACCTGCGATGAGCTCTGGCTGCTGCTAGTGCCTGGCTCTGGCCTCCTGAACCAAGCTATGGCTGCCCTCACCACACCAGGGCTGCTCCCCTTGCACTCCCACTGGGTCTTCTTGCAACAGCCAGCCATTCTGGCTTTTGCCTTTCACCGCACATTTTGGCTGCCTCTGCCTTTGTCTGCTCTAAGTCTCCAACCTCCCCAGAATCATTGTGCACCTGGACCTGCGCTCCCACGCTCCCACCTCAGTCAGTATCTCTTCTGTTGCTCTTGGAGTCAGCCTCTGGGTCAGTCACTGGGTAGGTCTCTGGGCCATGCTCTGCGGCATGTCCACACTGCTTCCTTTCTTGTTTTCTCGCTTGTCTCCCATTCTCCAGTTTTAGGTGTTTTCTTGCAATGAGTGGGTCCCTCAGCCAAGGCTATGTGTTGCTTAGGGATTCTCTGCTGGGATTTTAGTTGTTTATATTGTTGTCTTTCCAGGAGAGGTTTTAAGATTTCCTCTTATGCCACTATCTTGATAATGTCTTCCTTTAAGCATTCGTATAATCTGTATTTTAAACTCTTTGTCTGGTAAATTGATTACCTCTATTTTATTTAGCTCTATTTCTGGAGGTTTCTGTCTTTTATTTGGGATGTGGTTTTCTGTTTTTTTATTCTGGCTTCCTCTCTGTGTTCACTTCTGTGTAGTAGGTACCTCTTATGTCTCTAAGTTTTTGTTTGATTGCATTGTGTAGTATGTGTTTTATGTAGTCCAGTGGCACTATGTCTGTGATCCCCTGTGCATATTAATCTATGAGTGTCCCTTGAGAATGGTGTGCATGTTCTTCAGTTGTAGTTGAGTGATATGTCACTAACAGCACAACATTATCTGCCAAGGAGAAGTTGCAGAGCAACATCTAAAGCTTTCTGGACAGCTGCAGATAGCCACTCCTGCTGATTTTTAAAATAAATTCTTCCCCTACTAGTAGAGTGGAGCTGAACACTTGTATATTCATATACGCAGGGCAAAGCTCTAGGAGATTTTGCTTACTTTTGAAATAAAAAAGACAAACATACAAACAAACCAATAAATATACAAAAAGAAAATTCCCTGAGAACTCTGCAGTTTGCTAGTCACAGCACACTATTAACTACTGTGGTGGTTGGTGGGAGCAGCAGACTAGCACTGAAAATTTCCCAGGAAGCCAGACAGCTGCTTTTACAAAAGACTTCAAGAAAATATTCCCTCAATAGTAAGGCAGAGCTGATCATTCAACTTCAGGAGTTTCTTTATGTTGTCAAGACAATGCTTCAGGGTGCTTGTGCACACTTTAAAATAAAATTAAAATAATAATAAGAAAATTGATACAGTTTATAAAATAGATGTGTGAGAGAAGATCCCAGAAACCCCTCCTGGACAGGACGATTTAACAACTGGGACACAACATGGAATGTGCTAAGAGACACAGCCTCAGTCAAGAGATTCATACATTGTAAGAAAACACCTAAGGTCAATGAAAGGGGGGCAAGCAGGAGAAGAGAGAGCCCTGCAGATATGGAGTTATGGAACATGACCCAAGATGGGCAGAAGATGGGCCTAGGGATGAGTTGAAGCAGAACATGATCCTGGGTGGGTGGGCTAGAGGCCAAGTGTCAATAAGAGTGGAAGCCATGAAAAATTAAGATTCAAACCTGATTGGTGGCACACTAGGACACTAATTGGAACACAGTGCCATAGGTGGAATAGGGACAGAGCAAAGGCTGCTAAACAGCCCAGGGAAAAATAAAATATGGCTCTAAATGTAACTCGATGTGTTGGAAGCTGGAAGCCAACTAGCTTAGGAGCACTAATTTGAACACAAATCAATTCTGAGCAAAACTGATTCTAAAAGCCAGCAGCCTGAGAAACAAAACATGGCCTTGGATGAAATGTGGACTCAACAAAAAGAGAAAGGCAGATCCACCAGCAAGGGCCTGCTGGACCCCTTCCACCTTCCCACCCAGGCTTTATTGGCAGAGAAACAGGCTTCTGTTTTACATGCTTGCCTGGTCCTTTATAAACAAAGGAACTAATTGGAGTGGCTATGCCATTACTCAGTGAATCGACCCACACATAGCAGTTGTACCTTTCACTGCCCCCACCCCCAGGCAAAAATTATAGACACAGAGTCTGGCTACTTTCCTTAACTTTCTCTCAAAGCTCACCCTCCCAACTCTACCTAGTGCCTATATTACAGGGTAATGCATTTCATTATCCTATAATGCAAAAATCTTTTGCACTTCCCAACAAATCCCACCCTGATGGAAAGTGGCAGGAGGGCTCAGGGGAATTAAAAAAATGGTATATCAACTTTTTCCTGTACTGATCTTAAAGACATAGCATAATACCACACACCTAATTTTTCCAAAGAGGAGGCATTTTGAGGCCAAGGTGACTGGATCAAAGAAGAGAAGTTCAGGGGAAGCAGGGATTCCTCAGCAGGTTAAGTGCTTGGCTTGCAGCCCAGGGTACCAAGGATCAAATCCAGGCCCCAGCCCATACAGTCCCATATGCTGAAGTCATGTGTGCTTCCCATGTGGGAGACCCCCAGTTCAGTTCTTGACCCCAGTTTGGCCCCTGGCTTGAGGGGGTGTGCCACCCCCGTCCAACCCAGTTTCCCCCCTGTGAAGCCCCTGAACACCTGTGTGGAACAAAACCATGTTGAAAACTGATGTCCAACAATGGAGACTACTCTGGGTCTTCCCTCTTCTGTCTCTCTGTCTGTCAAATAAAATAAATCTTAAAGAGAAAATTTTACCCTCTAAGAAAGCTCCCAGAGGGAAAAGTCTAAATAACCAAAAGAAAATATTGTAAGATGCTGCAGTGATACCACCTGAAAAGTAAATAGAAGAACTGTTTATATCTGCCAGAAAAAAGGTTCTCAGGCCCAGGAAAAGAAACACATCAAACACAATGAATACCTTAGGATTCAAAGTTGCTCGGAAGTAAAATAAAAAATATTGAAAAAAGGAACTTATAAATTTGGAAATATATAATCTAAGTGACATAGAATTCAAGACTGCCGTTATTCAGACACCCAGGGAGCTAAAAAAAATATGCTGGAAGTGTACCCAGATGCAACTAAATGATCTCAGAAAGGATATCATTTTATTATATATATAATAAAATGGAAGTTCTACAGATAATAAGTACAATAAAAGAAGTGAGAAATAAATTAGCTTTTGTAGGATACAAAGCTGACCAAATGAAAGAAAGAATTAGCAACATTGAAGATAAAACCATAGAAATATCACAGAAGAGAGGTTTGAGAATCAAAAAAATAAAAGAAAAAAATAAAAGAACTCTATAAGAACTATCTGACTTCATTAGAAAGAGCAACATTAGAATAATAGGAATGTCATAAGGTAAAAAGCAAAATTCTACAGAGAGCATAATCAAATAGTAGACAAAAGTTTCCAACCCTATGAAAAAACTAGAACCCTACATTCAAGAAGAAAACAGGACCTCTAGCTACATGAAATCTAGAAGATTTTCTCCAAGGTATATATTGAAGATGTCAAAAATCAAAGATAAAAAAAAAATCTTTAAGACAACCAGGGAAAGAAATTGTAACTCTTAAAGGAAAGCCTATCTGGCTATTATCAAACTTGTCAGCAGAAACTCTACAAGCCAGGAGGAAGTAGGATTTTAATGTTCAAAATATTAAAAGAGAGAAACTACTAGCCAAAAATCTATTCAGCAAAGTTTTCTTTTAAATATGAAGGAAATGGGAAGCTGGGATGGCTCAGTGGGTTAAGTGCTCACTTTGCAGCCCCTGGGACTGAGGATCAAATTTCAGCTCCAGCCCATGCAGACCCATATGCTGAGCTGGGGTGTGCTTCCCATGCAGGAGGCCCCTAGTTTGGTTCTCACACCCAGGTTTGATCCCTGTTTTGAGGGGGCATGCCTCCCATGTGGGAGGATCCCAGCCCACTTTCTGCCTTGCATGGCCCCTGCCCACCTGTGTGGAAAAAAACCATGTCAAAAATTGATGGTGTACAACTATGGAGACTGCTCTGCATCCATCCTATTCTCTCTGTCTTTGTCATAAACAATAAAATACATCTTGAAAAATATATGAAGGAGAAATAATGACCTTTTAGACATACAGAAGCTGAAGAATTCTCTAGCACAAGGCCATCATTTCTAGATATACTGAAAGAGGTTATTCAAATTGAAACAAAAAATCAAAATAATCAGTGAAGATTTGGGATAACAAAAAAATAAAAAAGAAGGAATTAATGACCATAGGAAATCTTTACATATCAATTATCACCCTCAATGCAAATAGAATGAACTCACCAAAAAAAAAGACACAGAGTAGTAGACTAGATTAAAAAACAAAACCCACTCATATGTTGTCTCCAAGAGATATACCTCAGACACAAAGACAAACACAGACTAAAAGTGATAGTTGAAAACAATACTCCAAGTAGATGGCATCCAGAGGAGTTGCCATATTGATATCTGATGAAACCAACACTAGGATAAAAAGGGTAATAACAGACAATAATAGGCATTTCATAAAGACAAGAGGGACAATACATCAACAAGAAGACATGACACTTATTAATACATATGCCGCCAAACAGGAAGCATCTAAATTTACAAAGCAATTACTAATAGATCTAAAACTGACAAAAATACAATTATAGTAGGGGTCTACACACTCCCTTGACAGCCTGGACAGATCATCTAAACAGAAACCAAATAAATAGCAGTTTTAAGTGATATATTGCAGTAATTAGACATATTTGACATATATAGGACACTTGTCCAGCAACACAAGACTATACATTTTTTTCTAGTGCACAAGAAACATTCTCAAGAATAGGCCATATGCTGGAACACAAAACCAGCCTCAGCACACTCAAGAAGACTGAAGTCATGCCAATTGTATTCTCAGACCACAAAGCTTTAAAATTGGAGATCAATTGCAAAAATAAAGCAGAAAGGATCACATTTATGTGGAGAGTAAACAACATGATATTATAAAATGATTGAATCAAAGAAAAAATAAGAGATTAAAAAAACATGAAAACAAATGACAATAAAAATAAACCATATAAAATTGACTAGGATGCCGTGAAAGCACTGAGAGGGAAATTTACCTCCTTATAAGCCTATCTCAAGAAACAAGAAAAGTCATAAAAAACAAGTAAATTTCCAAAGATCTCATTTTAAAAGAGTAGAAAAAAAGAACAATCAAAGGAAACTTTAAAGTCAGCAGAAAGAAAGAAATAATAAAAATTAAAGAAGAACTAAATGAAATTGCAAATAGAAATACAATAGAAAAAATTAATGCAGAAATAGCAGGATCTTCAAAAAACATAAATAAAATTGACAAACCATTGGCTAGGCCTACCAAAGGACAAAAAGAAAAAAAATGAAAAACCAAGATTTTAAGTGGAAGGGAAGAAATTATGACTGATACCACAGAAATACAAAGACTCATAAGAAAATGTTATGAAAGGCTTGATGTTACCAAATTTAAAAACCTAGATGAAATGGATAAGTATCTAGAAACATACAGCCTATCTAGACTGAACCAAGAAGAACTAGATAACCTAATTAGGTCAAACAGTGAAGAAATTGAAACAATCATCCAAAACCTCCCAAAAGGTGAAAGCATTGGATCAGATGGTCTCACCAAAGAGTTATAGCAAGCATTCAAATAAGAATAAACACCTATTCTTCTCAGACTATTTAAAGAATTGAAGCTGAAACAATGTTCCCCAACACATTCTACAAGGCCAACATTATCCTTTTACCAAATCCTGGTAAGGATCACACACACGCAAACTGTAGACCAATATCTCTGAAGAATACAGATGCAAAGTCCTAAACAAAATATTTGCAAATAAAATCCAACAATGCAATTACACAAATATACATCACAATCAAGTGGGATTCATCCCAGGGGCACAAGGATGGTTCAACATATGCAAATCAAACAATGAAATATACCACATAAGCAAAATAAAAAAAAAACACCCATATGATTATACCAATACATGCAGAAAAACCGTTTGACAAGATACAGCATACATTTGTGATCAAAACACTGAATAAAATTGTAATGAAAGGAAAATACCTCAATATAATAAAGGCCATGTATAAAACCCTCAGGTAATATCACACTGAATTGGAAAAGCTGAAGCCTATTCTTTTAAAATCAGGAATAAGACAGGAATGCCTCCCATCACCACTACTATTCAATATAGTATTGGAAGTTCTCACTAGAGCAAACAGGCAATAGAAAGAAATAATAGGTATCCAATTTGTGTCAAACTGTCACTTTTTGCAGGTGATGTTATCCTTAGTATAGAAAAATTTAAAGACTTCACCAGAAAACTATTAGAAACAATAAACAAAAAACATTTAAGTAGCAGGATAAAAAATTAATGTACAAGAGTCAATTGCAATTTTATAATAAATGGCAACAATAAAACCTCAGAGAAAATGAAAAAAATCAATAACTATTGCAATTGCAAAAAAAAAAAAAAAGAATAAAATTTATAATAATAAACTTAACAAAGAATGTGAAGGGCCTATACATTGAAAACTATAAAACATTATTAAAAGAAATTGAAGAAGACACAAATGAAAAGTTATTTTATGCTAATGGATTAGAAGAATCAACATAATTAAAATGGCCATACTACCTAAAGAAATATACAGATTTAATGTAATTCCAATCAAAATTGCACAAAATTTTTTAAGAAACAGATTTAAAAAATCAGATTTGTATTGAATCACAAAAGACCCCAAATACCCAAAACAATTCCATGAATAAGGAATAAGGCTGGATGCTTCACATTCCTGATTTCAGTATTTGCCACAAAGTGTCAATGATGAAACAGCTGGTCTAAGCAGAAAAACAGACCCAGACCAATGGAAAAGAATTTAAAACCCAGAATTTAACCACAAATATGTGGACAGATACTTTTTGACAAAGATGTGAAAAACATAATGTGGAGAAAGAAAAGTCTCTTCATCAAAAAGTGCTTGGAAAACTGAAAAAACACATGCAAAAAAAAATAATTAATCTGAACTGAAAACTGTCACTATATAACATAATGAATTAAAGGCCTCCACAGAAGACCTGAACCAATTAACTTTATAGAAGAAAGTATTCTCACTAAACTTACAGACCTTAGGTTTAGGATGGTCTTTGTGAATCTGACCTCAAAGGCAAGGGAAATAAAAGCAAAAATAAATGAATAAAACTATATCAAACTAAAAAGCTTCTGCACAGCTAAATAAACCATCAACAAAGCTAGGAGACCAACCAATTAGAGAAAATATTTGCAAACAAAGCCTCTGACAAGGGGCTAATATCTAAAAACTATAAAGGTCTTATAAAAAACAAAAGAACCCTACAAGAACACTCTTGACTCCATCAGAAAGAGCAATATTAGAATAATAGGGGTACCAGAAGGAAGTGAGATGAAATATCAGAGTCTACTGAAGCAAATAGTGGATAAGAATTTTCATAACCTATGGAAAGAGCTAGAACCCCAAATTCAAGAGGTAAACAGGTACCCTAGCTACCTACATCCTAGCATATCTTCTCCAAGGCACATTGTTCTAAAGATGACAAAACTCAAAGACAAAGAAAGAATTCTCGAGGCTTCCAGGGGGGAAAAACATATAACTTTCAAAGGAAAACCTATCACACTGTCATCAGACTTCTCAGCAGAAGTTCTGCAAGCAAGGAGTAACTGGAGTCCAATCTTCAAAATATTAAAAGAGAGAAATTTCCAGCCAAGAATTAAGAATTATCCAGCAAAATTAACCTTTAGATATGGAGGAATTAATCTGCCTTTTCAGATATGCAGAAGCTGAGGGAATTTGCCAGCTCAAAACCAGCACTCCAAGCAATATTGAAGGAGGCTATTTGACCTGAATCAAAAAATCAAAATAAATGGAGAAAAGTTGGGACAACAAAGAAATAAAAAGGAAGAAAGAAATAGATACAAAATATCCTTATATATCAATCATCACCCCAAATGTGAATGGACTAAATTCACCAATAAAGAGGCAAAGGGTAGAAGACTGGATTAAAAAACCAAATCCAACCATATGCTGCCTACAAGAGACACACCTCAGCCACAGAGACAAACATACACCCAGGGTAAAAGGATGGAAAATAATACTTCAGGCAAATGGCAGTCAAGAGAAAAGCAGGACTGGTCATACTGATTTCTGACGAAATAGACATCAGGATAAAAAAATAATAAAACATAAAAATGGACATTTCATTTTGATAAAAGGGACAATACACCAAGAAAGCATGACACTCATTAATATATATGCCTCCAATCAGGAAGCACCAAAATTTATAAAGCAACTACTAAGATCCAATAAGAGAACTTGACAAAAATAAAATTATAGCAGTGGATCTAAATACCTCCTTGACAACATTGGACAGATCATCCAAAAAGAAAATAAATAAGGAAATTGCAGCCTTAAATGATACATTACAGGAAATGGACATAATTGACATTTATAGAACACTCCATCCTGCAACACAGGACCATACATTTTACTCTAGTGTACATGGAACATTTACAAGGATCGATCATACCCTGGGACTTAAATCCAACCTCAGCAAATTTAAGAACATTCAAATCATACCAAGTGTATTCTCAGATCACAAAGCTTTGAAACAAGAGATCCACTGCAAAATATCAATTGCAGAGAGAACCACGTATATGTGGAGATTGAACAACATGTTATTAAAAAATGACTGGATCAAAGAGGAAATAAAACAAGAGATTAGAATATTTGTAGAAATGAATGACAATAAAAATACTATGTACCAAAATTTCTGGGACACATCGAAAGCAGTAATAAGAGAGAAATTTATATCATTACTGGCCTATCTCAAGAAACAAGAAAAACTGCAAGTAAACGCCCTAACACCCCATCTTAACAAACTAGAAAAAGAACAAAGGAACCCCAAAGCTAGCAGACGGAAAAAACTAATAAAAATTAAAACAGAACTTAATGAAATTCAGAACAGAAAAAACAATAGATAAAATTAATGCCACAAAGAGCGGGTTGTTTGAAAAAATCAATAAAGTTGACAAACCAGTAGCGAGGTTCACCAAGGGAAAAAGAGAAAAATCTCATATTTCCAGAATTTGGGATGATAGGGAAGAGATCACAACTGACACTACAGAAATACAAACAATCATAAGAGATTATTATGGAAGACTCTGTGCCACCAAATTTGACAATCTAGAGGAAATGGACAAATTTCTAGAAACATATAGTTTACCTAGACTGAACCAAAAAAATTTGGATAACAATTAACAGTACAAAACTTGAAACAACTATTCAAAACCTGCCTGAAGCCAAAGGCCTGGACCAAATGGTTTTACCAATGAGTTTTATCAAGCATTCAAAAAGGAACTAATGCCCATCCTCCTCAGTCTACTACAAAAAATTGAAGAGGAGACAATACTACCCAACTCATCCTATGAAGCTAATACCAAAACCTGGGAAAGACAATACCAAAAAGGAAAACTATAAGCCAATCTCACTGATGAACACTGATGCAAAAATCTTAAATAAAATTTTAGCTAACAGAATACAACAATGCATTAAAAAGATTATTCACCATGATCAACTGGGATTCATCCCAGGAGCCCAAATATGGTTCAACATATGCAAATCAATCAATGTAATCCAGCACATAAACCAAACTAATGATTAAACCCACATGATTATCTCAATTGATGCAGAAAAAGCATTCGACAAGATCCAATACCCATTTATGATGAAAACACTGAATAAAATGGGAAGTGAAGGAAAGCACCTCAACATAATAAAGTCCATATATGACAAACCCTCAGCAAATATTATACTGAATGGAGAAAAGCTGTAGCCTATTTTCCTAAAATCAGGAACAACACAGGGATTCCCCCTGTCACCACTGCTATTCAACATAGTTCTGGAAGTTCTAGCCAGAGCAATCAGGCAAGAGAAAGAAATAAAAGGTATTAGAATTGGGAGAGAAGAAGTTAAACTGTCACTCTTTGCAGATGACATGATCCTTTATATAGAAAACTCTAAAGACTCAGAAATATATTACAAATAATAAATAAATACAGTGAAGTTGCAGGCTACAAAATCAATGTCCCAAAATCAACTGCATTTTTATATGTCAACAATGAAACTTCAGAAAGAGAGATGAGAAGATCCATTTCCTTTGTCATTGCAAACAGAAAAATACCTAGGAATAAATCTAACAAAGAACATGAAGGATTTCTACACTGAAAACTATAAGACACTGTTAAAAGAAATTAAAGAGGATGCAAAGAAATGGAAAGACATTCCATGTTCATGGATTAGAAGAATCAACATAGTTAAAATGGCCATATTACCCAAAGCAATATAAAGATTTAATGCTATTCCCATCAAAATTCCACAGTCATTCTTCCAAGAAATAGATTTTTAAAAAGCATCAAATTTGTATGGAACCACAAAAGGTCACGAATCACAAAAGCTATCCTAAGAAGAAAGGATAAAGCTGGGAGCATCTCACTGCCTGACTTTTATCTGTACTACAAAGCCTCAGTAATCAAAACAGCTTGGTATTGGCAGAAAAACAGATACACAGACCAATGGAACAGAATTGGAAACCCAGAAATAAACCCACAAATAAATGGACAGATTATTTTTGACAAAGGAGCAAAAAATATACAATGGGTAAAGAAAGCCTCTTCAGTAAATGG
>PVKE010030869.1:0-19384 GCA_004027555.1 Craseonycteris thonglongyai
TGTGTCAACTTTTAAATAACAGTTTGAAGATACTTTGAAATATTTTGTGGATAGTTCTTTAAATTATATCATTAGATTTCCATTTAATGTTTAAATATGAAACTTATTGCTTCTTTAGAAACATAACACCAATTTTATCAACAAAATAGTGGGGAAAATCTCTGCTAAAAGAAACAAATACTAAAATGATACAATGGGGAGTGAAATTCAGCAATGCTGAGAATCACAAGAGGAAAAAATGACCTCATCAGCAACACCGAGAAAGATGTTTGAGTTGGTGAATTGTTTAGATGAGTTGATGTGAAGTATTACAAATCAGTAATAGATATTTTATTAAAAGCAGTTCCCAAGGGAGAAGTACAATTAAAACAGTGGTAACTATATGTGGCCTCTCAGATGTTAGGCAGAATATTAAATGATTTGCACATATTTTATCTTTAAATCTTTGTAACATAGCTATAAAGTTGCTATTTAATAAGAAAGTTTCTTTAGACACAGTGAGGGTAGGTCATTTTTGTGAGGCTGTGAACGAACAAAATTGAACTAAGTAAATGTTGAGATCTAATTGGCTCTATTAAGCAATTCATGAATTGGTCAGTATCTCTCCTAGCACCTAGATCTGCAGGGCTGTGCAGAAAGGAAAGTTCTTAGTGGAAGAGGGTAGGACCAGTGGGTATTAACAAAAGAAATGAAGGGATTAATTTCAAACCGGGACATCTTTCAGGGGAGAGGAATTGATGGCTAGGGTTTTCGTCATGCGGATTGCCACCACTTTCCATGAAGGATGGAGAGGGCCCACGTGACAGAAGCAACATTGGTATTGGCCAGAAAAAGCCAGACTTGTTGCTGAATCTATTTTATTTCTAATCTCAGTCTGGTATCATGGACTTGAACACAAGTGATGGTGTTTGGGGCCTGTGGTTTTCTCTTTCACATAGCAAACATCTAACCAGGTGAATGCAGGTCATTGGAAAGCCTACCGCTCCATACGTTCACAACAGACATGAGTTACATACGTTCCATAGATTCACAGTGGACCAAACAACCACATAATAAAACGGGTTAGAAATAAGCAGATCTGTTACACAACTCTTCTTCATTAACCTTCTCGGCTATGTCCCTTATAATATGGGAATAAAAATAGCACCTCTCTCATAGGGGTGTTTTGAAGTTGCAATGACTTATTTTGTGTGTATCAAGTGGATATCAAATGTTTGTTTCTGTTTGGTCATCTGTTTGTTTGTGTGTATCTATTGCCTGGCCTCTGTAGGGATTGGACATTCCTATCTGTCATGGACATAATGTATGGGGGTAAAACAAACAGTATTCTTGATCCATTTTAGATATTTGCAGCAGACATTCCTATAATAATTAGAAGAGCAGTGATTATATGAAATTCTAGGTTCTGGGTTTTGACCACACTTTACACATTCAGGAATTTGTGGGAAGCAAATCTTCTCTGGGTTGTTCTCTTTTCCCACTCCATCATGTCTTTCCTAATATCTTAAAATGTAATTATGATGAACTTCCGTTCTGATGAATGCTTCAGCACCTTTACTCTTGTGTCTTGTTTTGTGGACACCACTTCTCCCACCCTCTCTTCTGACACACGGACTTCGCATTCAAGACTCAGTTCAACGATCCTATTCTGCTGGAATTCTGACTTGGTATTACTGTTATCTCTACATTGTAAGAACAACCATGTCTCGCAACAATGGTTCTCAAATGTTCACATGCATAAAAATCGTCTGAGTAGATCATTAAAATACATATATTCTCAGGTTCCATCCCCAGACACTAATTCAAAAGGTCTGAGATCAACTCAGAATCTGCATTTTAATTCACGAGAAAAATTATTTTTATAGTATCCCAGGATCATATTTTGAAAACCCTCTATTAGGAGGAATTTAAAATTTATATTAAGAATTGCTTCAGAATAAATCAGTAGGCACAGTGTGTTTGGCATTAAAACTAGATTTATTAAGAAATAAAATTAAGCCTTCACCTCTTGAAAGCTCTCAATGCCAATTAGGTTTTCACCTTTAATCACATTTCCCCATATAATCTCCTCCCCACAGAGCAGTGAAAGAGATCTTTTAAAATATCAACCAGATCTCCTGCTTAAAACCCTCTAATAGCTTTCTATTGACATTAGGGAAAAAAAAAAATTCAAACCCTTTTCTCTGCCTTAGAAGCCATGTCTGATCATTTCTTCTCTTTTTGACTATTTTTCTTAGGATTATTTCCTGGTTAAAAAAAAATCTGTCAGCTGGCTATCTTTTTATTGCTCAAAAGCACCAAATTTATGCTCATGGTAGGGATTTTTTTTTTTTTTCCTCTCCACCGTTATTTGAGAAGGGATCACTCTTTTTTTTTTTTTTTGCGGACAATTGCTTATTCTCATTATTTCAGGTCTCATTTCAAACACCATGTCTTCAGAGAGATGTGTGTGAATACCCTATCTAAAATATGATATTCCCACCCCCACCGTCTAGCCCTTCCGCGTGCTGTCCTGTGGTAGCTCCAGCACCCAGAACAGTGTCTGACACACGGAAAACTCAATAAAGATGTGTTGAATAATGAATGGCTTGCATATGATAGAAGCTCTATTCTATTCCGTTATCTATCTACAAGATATCCTTAGCCCATCGATTACAGGATGCTAAGTCTGAAATATTTACATCAGTATATTGAAATAAATCGCTCACCAATTCGAAAAGGTCAAACGAGGCTATAAAAGCTTCCCCGGTTTGAAGAAAATTCTCTTCAGCTGGAGCCAGCAAGTAAAATGATATGAAAATACAAATAAGAGGAGGGAAGAAGGAAGTTAACAAGATAGTTTCTCCTGAAACCCAGTTTGTGATTGAAACAGCTACTTTCCTATAAAAAAATGTGTATACCTGGTTGCCTAAATGTTGTAAAGCAATACAATTCTAACAATCATTTTGAGTGTTAGTGATTTAAATGTTTTGTTGTATTTTCATACTGATAAAAGTTATATTTTCAAAACAGAAACTATAGAAAGATTTTGAACCATCAATATTTATAAATATATATTTTTTAATAAATTATATATACATATATTTGTCAAAATGTTGTCTAATTTAAATCTCAGTGGATGACCGTGGTATTATTTTAATTCATGTTTTTATTTTATTAACATTTGCCAAATATCAACGAATTGACTGGAGCTTGGATTTTTAGTTCGAAGACTTGAAAGTGTGTGGTATAGCTTTGATTTTGTTATGCTTTGCTTTTTTATCTACAAAGCTTAAATTACTTCCAATATGAATTATTTCAATGAGCCATAATACCAATGTCAGAATAATGTATCGTTCAATAAGCTGTTTTGTGACCTGCTACTTTTACGGAGAAGAATATTGTTGGGTGAAATAAGCAAAGGTTTTTGGCTGGTTCTTTAAAATATGGCAAATTCTCTTACCATATGGTTTGTAACTTCAGCCGTAAGTGAAGGAATTATAAATAGCTAAATTTAGACTGTGCCCATGACAGTAACATATTCAGAGATTCCCATGAGGTAAATGTCTTGTTTTTGTTATTCTTATTATGGTGCACTGCTGCATTTTGGAAATTTTCTAGTTCCTACAACAGGGCGAAGTCTGCTATAGGAACTTGCCTGGTTTGAAGGAAATAATTTTTTTTTGAGTCACAGTATGGATAAAACATTTCTTTCTTCATAGAATGTTGACTTCAAATTACGTATCCTGAAAATATAGTGTGTTGCGTGTGCATAGAAATCTAACATGAGCCGTGATACCTATTTAGATAATTATGTTGTATAAAATGAAATAAATTGACTGTTGTCTCTCTTGAAATGTTATTGTTATTCAGAGGAAAATGTTTGAAAATCTGCTGTAGAACTTTAGAAAATCAGCACAATGAACTGTTGTTAAGTCCACATGTTATTCATCAAATCTATTGAAAAGTATAGTCATTTCTGTAGCCAGGAACTATTATAATGTATCAATAAATACAGTTTCCTATGTTTCTTTTGAAAATTAAATCTTGATTAATCGTAATCATCAGGTTGGGTAATATTTGGGGTTGAACATAAATAATACTTAATTTTTGCTACTTATGACCTTTTCTTGTTGATTATAAAACTGGAAACAAAGAAGATACTTTTTTTATGATCCAGCGTTATAACTAATTTTGTTGTACATTTTCCTGTATGATAGTTACATTCCTGCTTTAGCAAATCTAGCTTTGCAGAAGATAACACATCTGTTATTGGCAATATTCTCATTTTTTCTAATTTGGGACCCCTATTTTCTGATTACATAACCTAGTATAATGGTTTAGTCACTTAGGCTCTATAATCTTATGTTTCCTAATTTGGAAAATGAGTATAACTCTTATCTCAGAATGTGATGAAATACAGTGGTTTTGAGAAGTAAATAAGATAAGCGTTTGATTGAACTTTATGAAATTGCCAGGGAACATTTCAATGGTGCTCAATTTTACATATCAGATTCGCCAGGTGCATGTTCAAATACTATTAATATCTAGGTCATACCACACATCACTTAGATCAGAATTATTAATAGTGGAGTGAGTGCATAAGTATTTCCTTAAAATTCCAAGGTGATTTAAATACATAGCTTGGGTTAAGAACCACTGATCTATGTAATTCATTTTTTTCATAGAATCTCAGTCTCCACAGCCATCAGACCAATCACCATATCGACAGAAGACTTCTCATTTAAAAAAAAAAAAAAAAGGATAAATAAAATATTTTTTAGAAAAGGTTCTTTAATAAGATGTCAGGGTTTATTTCATTTTCTAGTAGGTTTCTTTGTGAATATGCAATTTTATCCATAGGTGTATGAGCATATATATATATATATATATATATATATATATATATATATATATATATAAAATCAATCATCCACGTGGTATATATCAAATCAATCATCTGGGTGTAAGTTTATTGTTTTAAGTTTCTAACTTTCTGATAAGACTAAAGGGGAAGTTGGTTGAAAGGGCGGTGAGGAGTTGGGAGCATCCAATACATGGTGGTGGAAAGAAAGCTGACTCTGGGTGGTGAGCACATAATGCAACACATAGATGATGTCATGTAGAATTGTGCACCTGGAACCTATGTAATTGTTACCAACCATTGCCACCCCAATACATTTAACAATTTAAAACATTGAAAAATAACTAAATAAAATCTAATGATTAAAAAAAAAAAGGCTAAGATAGATTTACTGACAGAGGCTACATAGGAAATTTTTAAATTTCATAGATACTCTATTTTTATACATTTAATTTTGAAACAAGATTAAAATCATGTTTTAAAGTGCGAGTTGACATGTGAGTAGTTATGTGTGAATCGACTGTTTATGGTATTGGTAAGGATTCCAGTCAACAGTAGGCTATTAGCAGTTAAGTTTTGGGGGAGTCAAAAGTTACATGTGAACCTTTGACTTGTGTTGGGGGTCGACACCCTAATTCCCACAGTGTGCAAGGGTCAAGTGTCCATATATTTAACAATTCAGCTGGTTAATTTCTAGCCGATGTTTCTTGATATAGAAGAAAATGTACGGCAGTTCTTACCACATAGGATTGTTGTGAAGATCCAACTATTTAATTCACGAGAAAGGGGAAGCCGGGATGGCTCAGTGGGTTAAACGCTCACTTTGCAGCCCCGGGGACCGAGGATTGAATCCCGGCCTCTCTGGAGCCATGTGCTGAACTGGGCTGAGATTCCCATGCAAGAGGCCCCCAGCCCAGTTCGCACCCTACACAGCCCCCACACCTGTGGAACGAAACTATGTCAAAAACCGATGAAGTTCAACTATAGACTGCTCTGGGCCCTTCCCCTTCTCTCTGTCTCTGTCAAAAACAGTAACATAAACGTTTAAAAAAAATTCATGAGAAATACTTAGCACAATGCTAGTCCCATCGTAAGAGCTTAAATAAATGCGAGTTGATAAAATAAAAGGAATGAGTGGGTACTTCCTCAAGTCTTTCCTAGTAGCGTGTTCTGAAACACCGTGGCTCTATAGCTCCTCATTAAAGAAAGAAAATGACCAAAAAACACACAGTTTCATTAAAGTGAATGAATAATGCCCTGCTGGTTGCACGAAATTTTCCCCAGAACTCATCGGTCAGAAAACTATCCAGGAAGAAAACCTGTATCTTCCTTTTCCAGTTTTTTGTCCTGGGAGGTGTGCTCTAGCTGGTACTGGAGGCTCTTCCCATCCAGGACCCAGGCCACCTCTCTCTGCTAGGACTTGACGTTTCCAGCGGAAATGGTGGCAGACGTCACACTGTCCTCACTTGTCCACGTGGAGCACCCCGTGGACATACTTCTGAAAGACTTTTTGGCTTTTGGGGAGTCTGCGGAAGATGCTTGCCTATGGGAAAGCATTGCTACAGATGTGTTTTCTTAACCTTTGCTCATGTTTTGCATGTTCCAACCAGTGTTTTAAACGCTGCCTCTAAGACGGTGGTGACTTCTGCTTCATTTAGTTCGGTTTCTGGAGGTTCCTCCTTTTAGTTGGGATGTTTTTTGTTGTTGTTTTTTTCCTGGCTTCCTCTCTGTGTTTGCTCCTGTATGTTGGGTAGGTGTCCTGTGTCTCTCAGTCTTTGCTGGGGGGTGTCTTCTGTAGCCTATGACCTGTGGGTCCTCGATCAGCTCCGAATGCGTTCCCGGCGTGTCCCTTGACTGTGTTGTGTGTGTTTTCCCTTTGGAACTGAACCCGGTTTGCTTTCGATGCAGCCATGAGCGGAGTTATCTCCCAGGCTGACGGGCTGAAGGGACTTGGGTGCACGCACGGTGCATGCATTGTGCTGTGTGCGCTGACCCTGAAGGGAAGATCAACCCCGGCAGGCTCTGTGCCTGCTGAGACCACTCTGCTTGTGCCCCATCTAGAGCTCACCGGGTGGTCTGAGGCTTGTAGCATCTCTTGGGAGGGACCGGCTTGTAGCCTTTCCTATAGGACGGGCCCGGGGCTACCTGGTAGGAGCCACCAAAATGTATATGGTCGGTTGTTATCTGTGCTGCACCTGGAGGCCGGTGGTGGTGGCCGCCTGTGAACAGACAGCAGCTGCCTCTAGGGCTGGGCCTGGGGCAGGTTTGGGATAGGCCCAACCCCGCTCTCCCAGGCTGGTTGCCCCCGGATCAGCCCTGGACAGAGCCTTGCTAGGTGTGTGGGGTCCGCTGGGTGGTCCGCTGTGGAGAGTTTCCCTGGTGATGCAGTTTTCGTGGGGACAGGTGGAGTTCCGTGGAGGCACGAAACAGAGCCAGTCATTTCCACAGAGTCCAAGTGGGCGGTGCTGGGCCTGGGACCACTTTGCAAAGGGCCCAGAGCACCCTGTAGCCTGTCTCAGCTCGTCTCATGCCTGCGGACACCCGGGCACCTTTCAGGGAGGGAAAGGACTATGCTGTGGAGGGCTGGGTTCCAGGGAGTTCTAGGGCCCCGTGGTTTTAACAAAGTCACTGCAGTTTCCATTCTTTAACAATTTGTTTATTTTTACTGTTTTTGACAGAGGCAGAGAGAGGCAGAGAGAAGTGGGAGGGCCCAGAGCAGTCTCCATAGTTGTACGTCATCAGTTTTTGACATGGTTTCATTCCACACAGGTGGGTGGGGGCCACACAGGGTGGGAACTGAACAGGGGTCCTCCCACATGGGAAGCTCACCCCAGTTCAGCATATGGATCCACACGGGCCAGGGCCAGGATTCAATCCTCAGTCCCCAGGTCTGCAAAGCAAGCGCTCAAGCCACTGAGTCATCCCGGCTTCCCCACAGTTTCCATTCTTGCTCTAGAGCCAGGCCTGCAACCACTTTGCAAAAAATGCCCTGGGAACACCATGGGCAGCCACCACTTGCCTCAGGCCTGCAGGACCCCGGGAGCTGCCCCAGAGAGGCTGGGGTGCAGGGTGCAGCTTGCTGCTCACCCCCAAAACCCCCCAGGCTGCCCCAGCCTATCTGAATCTCCAGGACTAAGGCCCATAGCTCAGTAGCAGAGAGCAACTCTAGCAAGACAGCACTCTCTGGGCCCGGTTGGGACCCAGGGTGTTACCAAGGCGGTGCCCATGCACCAAGGTAACTAGATCGGTGCGGTCTCAGATTGGGCCCAGCGGGGTAGGTTCAGCAGAGCAAAGATGGGTCCCGCCCGTAGGCTCCATGCAGGACAAACGGCTGGTCCCTCCAGCCTTTGCCGGAAGCCACAGCATTCAGCCTTTCCCCATCGATCTTGAGTGCCACGCAAGTTGCCATTGTTCCACCAGAGACCCGGTGAGTGGTTGCCAGGAGGTGACTTTGTGTGTGATCCATGTAAGGGGCCGTGTGGACTTTCAGCTGCCTTCCGTCTCACGAGGCTGGACACACAGAGTGCTCACGTATTTTCACTGCCAGGTGTTGTGGGCACTCGTTGTCCAGGGACAGGTCCCCTGGGTTAGGGAGTCCCGTGTGGTGCTGATACGCCTTCCACTTTGGAGGGACCCCTACCAAGGTGTTCCTCCCAGTGTTCAACCATGATTTGCTGGTTTGGTATCAGCCCGTGTCCCGATTCCACTCCTCCTACCAGACTTGTCTCTCTTAGATCCTTAGTTATAGGGGTTCTCATCACCTGACCTTCATTTGATTCTTGAGGTTGATCATTCTATAATTTCATTGTCATGTTAGTGTGATCTTGGGAGCAGTAAGCATAGTATTCACCTAATTTGCTATATTGGACTTTCTCTCTCAAGTTGAGCTTTTTCTAATAAGACTCAAAAAGCAGCCTACAACTTTAGTCTTGGGTTAATTTTTTTCTCCCCATTTTGTTTTTGGTGTTGTTAGTAGAGGAATAAAAGAGTTATTATCTAGCAGAATTATATCCAATCTGTTAAAGAAGACATTTCCTTGAAAGCTGGGAGGGACGGAAGTACCCGTAATGGTGACAGAGTATATGTATAAATGAACTGTGTGTACTTGCTACAGTTCTGGAGTTTTCCATCTCTTTGACCTTCAAAAGAGAACTTTGAAATTCACTTCAAAGAGCTCCGATGGAAATGGATACATAGAAAAAGAGAAAGAAGTCATTCATGCATTTGGCAAAGATTACTAGAAGGTTCCCACTGTTTGCATTACAGAGTTGTGTGGAGAGTATCTCCTCATACAGAACATTTTCTAATATTACTCTAATTTCTGGTTAAACTGAATATTCGCCATGGAATTTATTCAGAGATAAAACATTAAATAAGGCTAAAATTTAGACACAAAAATTATATTTGAGCTACCGATTTAACAGTTACTAATTCACTACTAAAATTAACCCCTAAAATAGTATATTATTATACATAAGGAAAATAATAAAATAGGAAGCCTGGAAATTGAAGTAAATAAACAAAATCAACCTCATAGCAAGGAGAAAAGAATAAAATGGAAACTTCAAAAGTTATAAGAAAAAAATGTAGTCATTTTTAATTGATCTTAGATGAACATAAAAAGTAAAATAAAGTACTTAAATAATAATGGTAAAATGTTTAAGGAAAAAATAAAGTGTCTATTATTTGCTCAGATAACCTAACTTTATGAGATAATTGTCTGAAGTTTCATGTAACTTTACTTGTGAAGATACTGCTTCGAAATGATATTAATGAGGCAGTAGCAATAATGAAATGACTCCTAGAAAGATAATTCATTATTCAGTGTAGTCTAGTCAAGCAAGTTTCAAGTTGCATAATCATGATCGAAGCAGAAAGTGGCAAAGATAGAAGAAACTTTGTTACAGAGTATGATTTAAATATAGTATTTGAGTAATGAGTGGGGGAGACGTTTTTCTCTGAAATTAGAACCAACTTGTCTGCCTCTCTTTTTTTTTTTGGCCTAGTTTTATCATGATGTTGTCCCTTGTTGAATTTAAATGACTGTGACGCTCTTTTTCCGATCTTGGCATATTTTTCAAGGAGATATCATTTAAGGTATATTAATAATTCTTAACTATGTTTTCAATATTAGTTTTAATTTGAAAAACCATTATAAGATTGTTTATGGTTCACTTTCTTGGTAGATGTTTCTTCCGCAAACGACTGTTGACCATAAAAGTGGAATTACGATTTTGAGTTATATTGTGCTTGTTCAATGTAGCGTGGACGCTTTCTTGGCTCCATGCGGCTGCTTCACAACACGGTATAAACTGCCTTAGTTTTTTTGTTTTTTTGTTGTTTTTTTTAATTCTCCAGTGGAGGACGGTACACTGCATGCATAATTCAACATGTTGAAGCATCCTAGAGAATTTCCTTTTATTGTTAGAATTGTAGCAACATGCACGAATTAATTATCTGCTATAACACAAAGAACTTCTATGCTATAGTCCCAATTTTATTTTATACCAAATTCTTGACTTGCTCGTGTGAGTGAAAGATTGGCTTTAAATATCCAGGGATGATTAGCTGCCTGTTTTAATCAAATTTAGAAGTAATTAGCAAATCAAAACTTGATTAGTGCTTTGCCTGATTTACTCAAATTATAGTTTATGCGGTTTAAATAATGGGGGACGGGGTTGTCTATACTCTAGCTACAGTAGATTCGACTATGTTAGGGTAGGAGGGGAGCTTCCTAAACTGAGAATACATTTTTGTTCCTTTGTCATACTATATAATACCACACATTAGCATTTTACTGTTTCTTTTCTGGGACTAAACCTTAAGCTTTCTCTGAATTACTACATACAATACAATAAATTATATATCATTTACCCTTTCTAGGATTATTTTTAACATATGTAAAGTCATTGTTTAACTGTGGATAAGTCAGGTATATACAAGATTTTTTCACTTCTTAGATATAAAAGACTTGTAAGATGGGCTGATCTGTGCACTAAATTGTTGCATATTTAAGCTCCAAGAAAAAAGAATAGTACGGCTACATTAGTCTGTTAGGGCTGCTATAACATAGTTCCACATGCTGGGTGGGCTAAACAGTAGAATGTTTTTTTTACGGTTGTGTGGCCTGGAAGTCGAGGTGCCAGGTAAGGGGGTATCTGCTTCTGCACTCTCGCGTAGCTTTCTTCCTGGCTTGAGGTGGTGGAGTGGGCTGGTTTCCCATATCTCTTCTTCTTAGAAAGACCCAAGTCCTCTTGGATTAGGACCCCAAGCTTACGACCTCATTTAGCCCTTATACCGTACCTCCTTCTGGGATCTGTTTCCAAATGTATCTCATAGGGGGTTATGGCTTCAGTATGTGAATATTGGGGGACATATTTCAGCCCATCGCTACCACTAATCAGTGTGTGTATACAAACAGACTTACTGGAAGCAGCAAATGATACAGGAAGGAAAAAACAAACACTTGATGATGATTGACCATCATTGACAAGAATAGCTGCTGGGCAGTGGGAAGCATAGCAACAGTCAGACATACAGTAAATCTTCTAGAATTGACCTCCAAAAAATGTATATGTGCATACACCCATGAGGTGTAATCAGAAAATACGATGAATGTCTAAATAAGAAATGTATTACAGTAAAAGACACATTACCATGAATGCCCTCCGAAATACGCCCCACGCCCTTGCTTTCAACACCCGTGTCCCGTCGATCTGGCCCCTTTCTGAAGCGGTTGTGGAAGCCCTGTCTCCTGAGAATCTTCAGATGTGCTCTTGTGGCTGCCTCAATGTTCTGAATCCATTCCAAACCTTTACCTTTCATGGTCACTTTGACTCTGGACAAGAGCCAGAAGTCACCCGGTACCAGATCCGGTGAATAAGTTGGAGGAGGACACACCGTCCTCTTTTTATTTGACAGAAATTGCAGTCACAGAAGTGATGTGTAACACACAGAGCCTTGTCACAGTGGAGGATGAAACTGTTCGCCCATTTCTCAGACACTCATGAAAAAGGTCTTCAGAAAGGGCCGACAACCATGGGATGCACGTGTGCAAAGTGAGGAGGAGTGTTTTGAGGGGGGTTACTGATAATGTGTCTTTTACTGTAATGCATTCTTTTATTTAAAGATTGTATGTTTTGATCACATCTTGTATACTTTTTTCTGGCTTAGATATCAAATGTTTGCACCAAAGTCAACATGGTAGGGTGTAGCCAAAAATAGATACAAAACTAAATGACTGTCCTTTTTAGAACCCTATGCGTGTATTACTTTAACTTTGACATCTCAACAATTGACAGGCCAACAGCTCATTATTTTTTCAGTTGTTTTTGCTAGTTTGGTTATTCATCTCTTCCTAAGTGAAGCCAGGAGGTTCAAACTGTTGTTTACACATCCAAAGCAATAGCAATGACTATTTCTGGTTCCCCAGATATAGTAACACAATTATGTGAGAATTTTTCTCATGAAGTTTTTTTAAGCATTCCAGTTTTTGAGGTACTCAATAGTCTTAATTGTTAAGAAGTCATTTCTGTGTTTTCAAAGTATAGATTATATACACATTCCTTCCTTTCTCTACACTAGAACTTAATTATAGGACATACGCAGTCATCGATTTTTATAGTTATATTGTAATTCTGATGTGTGGAAAATTAAAATTATATTTAATTCTTATTTGATTATTAAGAATTTCACATTTTCCCAATATTGTTTAGTTTTCTATTCTATCAAGTAAGGAATTTAATACAAAAATAAGCTTTAGGAAATATGATAAAACGATTGAAGCAGTTATACGGGCACCTGCATTTTAAATTAGTTTTGAACAGCAGTCTAAAGTGAAGTAATAAAATTATAGAAACATCTACCTAGCACATATATTTTTCAAGAAAATGTTTTAAAGAGATTAGGCTTCTAAGAGAAATACTATACATTTAGATAACAGTCCTTAGTATTACTTCTCATTTTGTTTTATACATATAAAAGGAAATATAAATTTGTTCCTGCAGCTCCTGTTAATAAGGAGACTATAATGGAACTACATGTATGTCAAAGTCACGGAGTAAGTTCCAGGTAATTATAAGTACATATTTCTTAGGCGATGGGAATTAAGCACAGTTTAAACCAAAGTGATTCTTTGTTAATAGTCCCTTTATAAAAATAATCAATGATAATAAAATAAATGTGTTAAATTTTCAAAAAGTGAAAGGGAGTAAAAAATAATGAATATCTTCAAATGACGAATATCGAGTTTCTGTTTTAAGAATGAGACATTGTAGAGTGAAAATTTAAGTGAAAACGTTCAGAAAAAGGAAGAAAGCAATAGAAAAAAAAAGGTATTTTAAAACGTTGCACACTCGAGGTCGTTCTGACTAAGATGCTCATAACTGTATTAGCTTACCATGAAAGAAAGTAGTTTATTATCCAAGAGTATTTATTTGCATTTTAAGAAGGAGTGTTGTAAATAAACTATTACATATTTTTTTAAAAATGATTTATTGTTTGAGAGATAGAGAGAGAAAGAGAGAAGGAAAGAGAGAGAAGCGGGAGGGTGCAGAGCAGTCTCCATAGTTGCACATCATCAGCTGTGATGTGGTTTCATTTCATACAGATGGATGTGGGGTCATGCATGGCAGGAACTGAACCGAGTGCGTCCCGCATGGGAGGCAGGAACCTTCACCTCTGAGTCATACCGGTGGTTACCAGGTGCACTGCAATTCAGCATATGGATTTGCATGGGTGGGGGCCAGGAATTGAACCCTGGACCTCGTGATTATAAGGCAAGTGCTCAACTGCTGAGCTATCCCAGCGTCCCCAACCATTAAAAATCTTGAGGACCCAAGCTGAGGCACCAGGACACGTGGAGAAGGGGAGGCATTTGAAGCAGTCATCTTTCTGGTTGCCTCTGAAAGCACAGAGGTCATTTTGCTTACACTTGAAGGTCATGCCAGATTTAAAGTTAGAACATAGAGTATTCTTACAACAATATCTTTCATATTAGCCGCTAGTGTGTTTTGCTGATAGTCATTATGTCTGTTTTTGTCGCTATTTAAATAGCCTTGATAACTAAACTCTTTGGCGTGTCTGTCTTTGGCTTATGGTAAGACATTACGTCTGAAATAGGTCTCCTGTAGACACAATGTGTGTCTGTTTGTAATATACCCTTTGTTCTATCTGTGGGTATCATAAAACCTACTCTAGGGCTTCTTTCTAACATTAGTTGAGTTTGCAGTCTTGAGCATTCTAACTGGTCAGTGTCATTGCCTGTAATATAAAGAGGTTTAAATTAGATCAGGAATGACAAATATGAAGGACGCTCCCCTGCCACCACCGCACACCCATGCAAAACTCTGATAGTCAGTCACTCTTGTGTTCTTTCTTACTCAAAACTTGGAGTAGTTGTTAAAAATGCAAATCACTTGACGGAGCCACTGCAAATCACTTGACTTTAGCACAGGGTAAAGTTTATTTGTAAGCCCTATATCTTAATATACATTTTTTTTTTTTAGCTGAAAATGTGTTATTACATGATTTCTTGTGCCTGGAAGGGTGCTT
Source organism: Craseonycteris thonglongyai (assembly GCA_004027555.1). NCBI lineage: Eukaryota > Metazoa > Chordata > Mammalia > Chiroptera > Craseonycteridae > Craseonycteris > Craseonycteris thonglongyai. The sequence continues at coordinate 14,396 of PVKE010030869.1, forward strand.
CATTCATAGTAGATCTCAGGAATTGGTTGAATATATACATTTGTGAAATCAGTTTAAAGTTCTTAAACATACTAGGATAAATCTAAGGACCATCCTTACCATATCCCCAGTCACCACCACACACTCAACTTTATCCATTTTAGAAACGTGAGGACATTTTTTAAAAAGTGATCATTTTTGTGCCTTTGAATATTTTAGGAAACAGTTCAACAATGAATATTTTTGGTTACCAATTGATTTTAAGAAAATGCCGTTTTAAAGTAATGTGTATTATATTCTCATATAGTAAAGAAGGCAAAACTAGTTGAGATGCATTTTTATTTTATAAATATGTTTAGACTACTAATTATCTTCAAATATTTTTGAGGTCCCACTTACTTAAAAAAAAAAATGAAAGCTACGTAGTCAAGTAGACACCTAATTAGTCATTGTATGTCAGCTCTGATTAATGTTTCACAGGTCTACAAAAATAAAATACATATTGATCTTCCGTCAGTCTATCAATGTTCCTATACCAGTATGTTCTTCCTGGGTTTAATTCAATCAACTTTTATCATTTCCCTAGTATCCCATACATAATGCCCTCCTTCATTTATTCTGCATTTTTATTAATTCTATTTTCTGATTTAATGTACAACTGAAACAATTTATCTCTTGCTTATGAAGTAATTGTTTCACAGTGCTCTTGTCTGAACTTGAATACAGATTTCTGCCCATGTTTCAATAGTATAATTTAGGTAATTGACAGAGACAAAGCCAGTTCACAAAGTTAATTAAAATTTTCCATCTCTTCACTTTCAATTAGTTTCATTGATATGACATATTGTTTCCAATTTAATGACTCACTGTTATTACTAGGCAGTACACAGGTTATGCTCATCTGTCAAAAAATAGCAATTATTAAAACAGTCTTTAAGTAGACATTGTTTTGATAGATTAATTGTCCTCTTGTCTTTGGACAGCTGAGTGTTGTAATTAGTATTTACTTCATTTATGTAGAAATTTAAATTTGTTCTTGAAGGTTTTTTTTTCTTTCTCCCCCCTCTCCCCCAATCTGGGAACTAGAAAAGGTTTAATGGGATGCAAAGTAAGTAACAGTAGTATAATATCTCTAAGTGTCATAGATAAAATATTAGTTTAAGACTCTAGATCCTTCAAATTTGTCCTAATTCTTTATGCTACTTCTTACTATTTAAAGACCATTTATGACGTGGGACAGATAACTATGTTGAATTCTATTTAGATCTAAAGGAACTGTTATACAAATGATAATAAGGGGATTTTTATAGATTAGTGTTATATTTACTCTAAGGAGAAACCTAATAATCATTTAACATTTTCTCTAAGATTGAGATTTCACCTGAATAGCTTCATTTTACACACATATCACACAAGTATTAGTACTTTCTTTTGATGTGTTTTTATATTTTCCTTTTGTGAAAGCTATGTGATATTTATAAAAGCGAATGTCAAGATGTCAAGAATAGCAGTTTGGTTTCTTATATTTTTACTCACAAATTCAGACTTAGCAAAGTACCACCTCTGCCCTGTTTTTCCCCCTATTGTGGATTTTATGTCATGTAAAAAAAAATCAGTTCCTGTTTTGGTCAATTATAGTTTTACATATTTCACCAGCCCTCAGTTCAAAAAGAGAAGTTAACCAGATTGTGTGAAGAAGTTATTTTTTATTATAATCCATTTTTCATTTAATAGATGCGTGTTTAAAAAAATGATTTAAACAATAAATACGTTACCAAAAAATGTTTTTTGTATTTAAACTACTTCGCTGACTCCTAAGAGAATAGATCAGCATCATTTTCCCTACAACAGACATCTCAACATTAATCTCTACTTTCAAAGACCATTTCTGGTTAAGAGTTTGTCTAGTTTAGTTTAGTTTATTTAAAAAAATGATTTATTTTATTGTTTGAGAAAAGGTGAGAGAGAGAGAGAGAAAGAATTGAGAGAAGGGAGTGGGCCCAGAGCAGTCTCCATTGTTGTGCATCATTAGTTGTGACGTGGTTTCATTCTACACAGGTGGGTGTGGGGCCACGCAGGGTGGGAACTGAACTGGAGGCACCTCTGAATGGGGGATGAGAACCTTCGCCACCGACCCGGTGGTTACCAGTTGCACCACAATTCATTCAGCATATGGGTTTCATGGGCTGGGGTTGGAATGATCCCCGGATCTCACTGTGACAAGGCAAGTGCTCTAGCTTCTGAGCTATCCCGGCGTCCCAAAATCTATTTTTTAAACAGTTTTTAATAATTGTGTTTGAAAAGACAAGCAAGTATAATGATACATAGTAGTTATATTAAAGAAAAAGAAGCATTTTCAAAATATTACTTTCAAAAGTATACAAGAGATCCTGATTGTGTGTGTATGAATATGTGTTAATGTGTAGGTGTTTCAATATATGTTATAGTTTAGAATGGCAAAAAAAAAAAAAAAAAATCCTTGGAGAAATAATGCCAAAATTTTGCATCTGATTTCTCTAGATCAGTGGTTTTCAAAGTGTAGACATGGGACATTAATGTCACCTAGGATCTTTCTAGGAATACAAATTGTGTCTCTTGAATAAAAAATTCTGGGTTTGACACGCAGCAATCTGAGTTTTAAATGAGCCCAAATACTCACATAGTGATTCTTTTGGGCACTAAAGTTTGAGAAATAGTACCATCATCTAAATAATGTGATTACAGGTGAATTTTCTCCCTGATGCTTAATGGTTATGTAGTTTGCTTGAATGTATAAAGCACTACAATTGTTAATTTTCTGAAGATAGATGCCTTTAAAAAGCCACATTGTATACATCTTTGTAAATCCCACTCTCAAAGCAGATATTTGCATATGAGTATGTTGGGTACAATAAATGCATGCTTATAGCTTTATTGAAATTGACTTTAAAGTATGCCTCCATCTCTGCTTGTTTCCGATTCAAAGGAATGTATTGAATATGATCCACTAAGTCCAAGGTTAAGGCTTTGAATAACTTTTGGTAATGGAATGTGAAATAATTTATTGTAGTACATTTAGGGCTACAACACAAGTGACTATTTCTCTGTGTAAATGACACCACAGCACAAGTGAAAATCATTTATTTTTAAAATTCAAATAGGAGCTAATTAAATACATTCTGAAAAAAAGAGAGAGATTTTCTGTTGAGCTGGGAGTTATCATAAATGTCTCATTGCTGTTCTTGACTTTATTGATGCCTGCAGGTTGTATTAAAGGTTACTTAAGAGTAATGACAAGGAAGACAGCCAGTTGCAAATTATTCTTGTCTTTGGGGATTTTCACTCGACCCATTTAATTTTTACTGCCCTTAAAAATTTTATAGCAGTTGTTTTACTTGTATATTATGTACTCTAGGCAACATTAAGACCTGGTTAGTTAACACCAAGAAATTAGATGAAAGATAAGCTTGCTATGATTATGTGGCATCACCGAAAGAGTGATTTCCCATAGAGAATCAGTCCAAACCCTGAAACAAGACAGAAAGCAAGAATCAACAAAGAGCAACCGGTACCTGAAGAGGAACATCCAGAGTTACCTTTCCTAAGAGCCATGTGAAGAAAGTAGTTTCAAATATTTGAGGGAGGGGTCAACGTTGGCCAATATCACTGTAGTGTATGTAAGATGCTAAGGCTTGACTGTTAGATTAGCAAACAGAAAGGAAATAGTGACCTGGACAATAGCAGCATCTGTTGGGGGCCAACAGACGTTTGAAGTCAGTTTTAAAGGATGGGGTTTGGTAAATTAAAGATTAGATGACCAGGCATTACTCCTAGTACATGTGCAGTACATGGGAGGAGAGAAAATGGGTGTGCATTGAAGAGAAAATTGGTCATGAGAGAGATTTAGTAAGTGAGGAAAAATAAGATTATAGGTGGGTGCCAGCAGAGAATATCCCACAGAAAGGAAAAATCTGATGATGTAGTGCAGGGATTCCCAAACCCGTGCCCATGGGCGCCATGGCGCCTGTGGCCCAATTTGTGTGCGCCCGCCATTATTTGACTGCATCAGAAGTTTTTCATAAACACTAAGTAAAACTGTCATTTATTTTTATACATTTGTTAGAATTTAAAAATATTGTTTGAGTATCTACACAGGTTTATTCTATTTGTTGGTATGTTTGCGATATCATATGTATAAGTTTTTCCCTAGCTTTCGCCTTTGTACATGTCGCATCTTGTTTAGCGGCTGCACTCTTTAAACTCGCCTCCACCCAACCGGGAGACGCCAAGTTGCCATTTTGATTGCGGTTGCTGGACTGATCGGGTCGTGACGGTTAGCTAGGATCACAGTGTTTTGATATATTCGATTTTAAATGAACTAAAAGCAAGGTAGGTAACCTATTATTATGGTGGCAATTTGATATGATATTGTAGTTCTATAACTACTTTTATTTTTATTTTTTTAGTCCTAAAATGAGTGGACCAAATAAGAGAAAACGAACCTATAATTTTAACACAGACTGGGAGGAGTCATATTGTTTCATTAATTTAAAAGGTAAATGCGTTTGCCTGTTGTGTGGCAGTAGTATTGCAGTGCTGAAAAAACATAATGTTGAACGTCACTTTAAGACAAATCAAATTATCCACTTAAATCTGAAGTAAGAAAGAAAAAAATAAATCAACTAAAATTAAGTTGAACTACTCAACAGACTGTTTTCACTAGACATGTGGAAAAATCTAAAAAGGCAACCATTGCTTCTTTCAAAATTTCTCACATGCTCGCAAAGAAGAAAAAAACCTTTCCAGGATGGTGAATTGTTAAAAGAAGCATATCTGACTGCTGCCGATTGTTTGTTGGAAGAATATTCTAACAAGTGTGAGATTATGTCGGCGATACAAGACCTACAGTTGTCAAATAACTCAGTCACAAGAAGAATACATGCAATTTCAAAAGACTTGCAAACTCAGTTAAAGACTGACTTGGAAATATGTGACTGCTTCTCTCTGCAATTTGACGAGTCAACAGATATA
>PVKE010030870.1:0-19375 GCA_004027555.1 Craseonycteris thonglongyai
ACCACCAAACCATTGAGTGTGTCCGTAATGCTGGTGCTCACTTCCACCTCCCCTTCCACTCTCCTTCCCCCTCCTCCCCTTCCCTCAGGCAATCACCAAGCTATTGTGTGGGTCCATAGGTCTCTGTGTCTTTGTTACTTTCAGTTTTATATTCCACCTATAAGTGAGGTCATATGTTTCCTGATTCTTTCAGTTTGACTTATTTTGCTTAATAAGATGGTCTCTAGGTCCATAACTGGATAATTTCTAATGTCCTATTGATCAGGTAGCTGATTCTTTCTTTTACACAGTTTTGTCTGTTTTTGAAATTTTGTATGGAAATCTTCAGTCCTGTAATTGTAAATTGTAACTAAAACTTCTAGGATATTTTTATGGTTTATATTGATTTCCTTAATTTCTCGTTTTGTTTATACATTATTTTTCTAATTTCTTACTTGTCTTTGTGTTTTTATAGTTCACTAAACTTCATTAAAAGGATTATTCTGAATCTTCTTCTTATAGTTCATAGATCTCAATTTCTTTAGAATCAGTTATTAGAATTTCCTTTGGTGGCATCATAATTATCTGTTTGCTTGTTTTCTGAACCTTAATTTCTTATATTTTGTATCTGTGTTTCTGAATAATCTGGTTCCTCTTCCAGTATTTACACATTTGCTTTGGCAGAGACAGATTTTCACCAATCAGCCCAGTTTGATTTTCTGGGTTAGTATTCTAGGAATGTCCAGATATCACCTACCCAAGGACATTAACAGATAAGTCCAGAAACTTAAAATGAATTTCTAGCAACACTCTTTCTGATATTAATATATTCAAACCCATTAAAATATTCTTGTCCTGAACCACAAAGCAGAAGTTTCACAATCAGGAATTTTATTTAAAATACCCAGAATGACCATCTGTTTGTCAACACCTTCTGAATATTTATCATCTTTTCAGGATTTAACATGAAGTGTTTATATTATAATGGTCTTTCTATTGATTAATAATTAATAAACAAATAGTAAGCACATTTATGAAAAGCCTAATAACATAGTAAAATAAAACAAAACACTAAACTTCTTTTGTATTTTTTGTTAGAATTTGGACTTATCATTTTTATTATTCAGCACATTTATTTTCTAAAATCACATTTTAGTAAGCTAGAGGTTTGAATGATATACTTAACCAAAATCATTTTTCAAACTTGATATAGAGTTGTACTGGTTTGGCATTCTGTTCTTACAATGAGAGTCTGCTGTTTTCTTTACTAAAATATAACAATAAGACACAGAAAGTGTCATTCTATCAAATATGTAGTATATGTGTTCCCTTGAGGAAAAACTTCCCACAACAAGTCAAACAACTGCCTGAAAAACATTTAAATTCATGAACTCCTCATACATTTACATGACAATGAGTTACAATATAAATGCATGTATCCTTGTTATATAAATTGAGAATAAGCAGCAAGATATAACTAAAATTGTGTTTCAAAAATGGCATTTAAAACCAAAGGGGATTTTGTTGTTGTTTTTCATGCTGTTACTCTTTCTGTACAGATAAAACAATAATTTTAAAAGATGAGGACACTGACACAGGATTCAAAGGGAAACTAAGTGCATAGAGAAACAGAATTGTACTCTGAAGCATTGTAGCTAATCAATTTTCTCAGTAATAACCTAACTTTTAAAAATGAGAATATCACTTTGAAGTAAAAAAAAAAAAAGTCAGATGCTCTTATAAACCAAATTTGATACTATCTAGCTAAGTACTTTTAAAAATCCTATTGATTCAGCATTCTTATGTTAAAAACATGAATTCAAATTATATTATTTAAGTCCCTTGAAAGGATTCTGTTATCTTAAGATTTTGCTGCATACCTGAATAACTTGTAAAGATTTACAAAACACAGATGTGTATACTTGTCCAGAATATTGGGAACTTTAATGATCAGGTGTAGGCATTGTATTTCTAATTAATAAATTATACAAATGGCTGAATCTCAAATACAACATTTCTTTATGGAAATGGAATGTGATTTTTTTTCAATGTGGTTACATTATAATGTTGATAGGATGCCATGGACACTTACCTTTTGTTTATATCTGTTAACCTATTATAAAACTGGTTTTGTTTTGTGTTACTTCACTTAAAGTCACAGAATGTATAGACAGGGGTGAGGATTTGCTCTATGTATGTGTTTATATATCTTAGATGTAGAGAGCTCTCTATTTATCTGTCTATCTATCTATCTATCTATCATCTGTCTATCATCTATAATAAAGGTGTTATTTATGAAGTTTAGCCTATCATAGTTTTCAGGTTATTGTTATAAGAAATAATATTTAGAAGATTGTCACATGCTCATTATTAGTGTTTTACTTGTAATCAAATGTGTCTAACATATAATTCTACCACATATACAAATATTTATTGAAAAACAGTCCCAAGAACAATCTATCATCTCTATAGCCAATGATATAGCATCTTGCTGTCAGTTAAACATTCCAAAATATAAGTACATTAAAATAAGAAACAACAGTGTCCCAATAACAAAACTTGCTGTTTGAGAATGCTCTAAAATTCTTCATTTAACGTTCAATGGGACAATGTAGGAATGAAAAGAGGCTGGGCAGAGGAATGCATGCAAAATGTTATTCAATTGGCCTATTATCCACTAGAGAACACTATGTGCAAAGGTAAATGTCCTTGTACAATACACATATTATAAACTCTAGTTATTTCAAAATGAAAAAATAAAATTACCAGACTATGCACATTAGTGTTTTGAGTAGTGTTACTTTAATCTGGTATTTGGACTCATGCCTTAGGGTCTCTATAAGGGTAATAATCACTGCTGTTGTGTGTATTAATGAGTGTAAACTTTTATCACCTACTTTAGAGTGTAAATTAAAACAACTATAAACTGGGAGAAAAAGAAAGCATTAGTTTTCAAACAAAAGTCAAAGAGCAGTGACATACTGTGACCTTTGTGAAAATTCTAACAAACAAGGTAAGCCCTACTATAAACTTAGAATTATACATGGAGAAAATTTTGTGACTATGATTAGAGGTTAAAGCAATAATAAGCCTGGAAGTCTGGATGACTTAGGGAAATGGATTTCGGAAATTGTAGAGGTTTAGGAAACCAAATTCTGAGAAATTTTTCATGAGAGGTGGAAGTTATTCAGAAGAAATCCCCAAATTTTACATAACAGTTGCTTGAGTACTGGTTTAATCATGCTTATGGTGAAACTCCACAATACAGAACTTCAAAGGATGCAGCATTTTAACCTAAGTAACATTCTGTAGCTCACACATAGCAGAGTCAGTGAATTCAGATTATCCAGAGTGGGAAGTTCTTGTTTAGCACTTTAGATGTTCACTGAAAATTTCAGAGGGGTCATGCCTTAGTTGAAAGATTACATTATTAATGAAATTAAAGATAAGGCTTGGGGAAAGACAGGATGGCTCAGCAGGTTAAGTGATTGCTTTGCAGCTCAGGGGTTTGAGGATCAAGTTCCAGCCCTGGTCCATGCGGACCCATATGCTGGACTGGTTGTGCTTCCCAGGTGGGAGGCCCCCAGTTTGGTTTCCTGGGGTGAGATTCCCATCTGTGGAAGGCCCCCAGTTCAGCCCCTAGCTCATGGGAGCATGCCTCCCATGTGGGAGGCCCTTGGCCCAGTTCCTGCCCCTCACATCCCCCACCTACCTGTGTGGAATGAAACCATTCCAAAAACTGATGACATACAACTATGGAGACTGCTTTGGGCTCTCCTTCAGTCTTTCTCTGTCTACCTTTGTATCTCTCTCAGTCAAAAACAATAAAATAAAAATCTCAAAAAAAGAAAAAAAAAAGGACAATTGAAGGGACCAACTCAATTGCTTCCTGGAACAAAATCTAACAATCTGTAAAGAATGAGAGTAAAACAGGAACAATGAAGAACATAATATCTACAATGTCTAGCTAGTATCACATTGTCTAGTATGCAATAAAATGTACTAGACTTTCCAAGAAACAGAAATGTGTTACCATAACATAAGCAAAACATTAATTAGTAAAAGCAGAGCCAGAAGTTATAGAAGTTCTAGAATTATCCAACGAAGACCATAAAATAGAAATTTTAAAATATTACTTGAAGGACAACCTTAGCATTTTGACTATGCAAATGGAAAATATAAGACAGAATATACTGAAATTTCAAAGTACTAAAAATTAAATATACCAAATTAAAATTATACCAGGTGGGATTAGCAGATTATGCACTCTAGTAGCAAATGATATTATAATAAGTACATAACAATATAATGTTTTCCAAATGAATGCATTGAGAAAAAAAAAGAAGATAAAAAACCCCACAAAATAACAGGTACTTACTAACTATAGAACAATTTAGGCTGTCTAATATTATGTGTAATTAAAATTTCAGAAGGAAGGACTACCAAAAATATTTGAATAAAACAGTGACAGACTGTTTTCTAAGTTTGATTAAAATTTAAAACACTACAAATTCAAGAATATCATAGAAACTACAAAAAAGAAAAGCAAATCAAGGTACACTATAACCACACTGGTGCAAACATGTGACCAAAACTTTTTTTCAAGTGCAACAATGAGGAAGACAGATATGCAAAATAGCAGATAACTCTAAAATTATGCAAGCATGAACATCTTTAAAATATTAAGGTGTTGTGGTTAGAGGAGAGGGCCATCAAGTTAGAATTCTGTACTAAGAAAAAAATATTGTTCAAAAATGAATGTGTACTAGACACCCAGCAGAGTTACAGATGAAAATTAACATACATGAAGACATATGACTCATAGGGACGATAAATATGTAGTGAATATTATACTATATTTAATTTTATTAAAACACAATTAACTGAAAAAGCAAAATATTAATGATATATTGTGAGATATCTAACATGTATGGAAAATAAATTATGACTATTATAAGTAAAGGGAGGTAAGTACAATAGGCTATTGTAAGTGTTTAACATATGACTTAATATAATGTCAAAAAGAGAATTTTATAAGTTAAAATGTATTTTAAAACAGTATAATAAGTAAAAAGTAGACAATAAAAATTCACAAATTGAAAAAGGTGAAAAAGGGAACAAAGAACAAATAGAAAGCAAACAGCAATGTAATAGGCCTAAATCCTATCAAATCAAAAATTATATTAATTGCAATTGATCAAATTAGCCATTCATATTTCATGTAAGAAATAGAGATCGTCAAATTGCCTAAAAATGAAGCCATGAGTATTTGTGGTCTTCAAAATAAAAGTGCATAGATTAATGTAGAAGGATATAAATACATATTTACTGAAAATATTAAGCATAAGAAAGTTTCAACAACTATATTATACAAACTGGACTTGAGGAAAGAAATTTTACTAGGGAAAGATTAAGACAATTGGACTTGTCAAGAAGACAAATCTATTTTAAATATCTGTGAAACCACAAAGCTTTATAATACATGACAGATTATACAGCAATAAAAAAGAAATAGAAAACACTTCTGTCTTAGTAACTGAACAATAATAGAAAATCATTATGGGTAAGAAATACTTCAAAATTAGAACCAACTTATACTATTTGACATTGTAGATCAATCTCCCATTCTCTCCAAAAAAGAGAACACACATCATTTCAAAGGTACAGCTTAAAATATTTTGTTTCTTTGATAAATGATCCATGGACAAATAGCAATTAGGTTTGTTACTCAGTTTCCAAATGTTTGTGAAGTTTTCATATAACTCTCTGTTGTTCTAATTTAGGTCCATATAGCCAGAAAATATACTCTGTCTGTATTATTGGCATAATATATGATCTATATTGATGTCAGAACCTGTGATGAGCAGGGATTTAATAGAAAGGATCACAATGAAGCTTTCTTAGTGTTATTAAAGTGTTCTATATCTTGATTATAATGGTGGTTACACCAATTTATACATATAATCAAACTCATCAAAGTGTAATAATAATGGATGTATGTCATTTTATAAATTGTACCTTAATAATTCAATGAAAGTAAACAACACATACATTTCCTATGGTCAGTATTGAATTATTTTAAAGTAGTTTGGAGATAATATGATGTCTGTGAGGCAGAATAACTAACACACACACACACACAAATAAAAACAACAAAAATAAAAAAACCACCTGAACTTGCCACTCAACAGAAAACAGTACCAAATGCATATAAGCATAGAAAAAGAATACACTTTCATAAATCATCAAAAATATTAAAAGTAAGGCTATAGAGAATTACTATATATATTATATGCATTATAATTGCAAAAATAAGTAACAAGTTTGATCATTCACATATTGTTGAAGAATTAGAGTACCAGACACAATTACTGTAAAAAAAGTTATACTATAACAAACTTTTGAAAATATTACTGTGTTATCTAATGTGGTTGAGTATGCAGAAACTCTATAGGTCCTTATCACTACCTTCATGTGTACCAGTGACATGTACAAAGATGTACATAAAAATACTGCAATAGCAAACCACTGAAATCCAGATCAATAAAAAACTCTATTCAGCAGTAAATATAATTAACATAATGGATGAAATTTAGAAGCAAAATGTAGATTTAAAAGATTTTGCAAAAAAGTTAATACAATATAACATAACCTTTGTAAATCTCAATAGCAGACATCTGTTAATTTTAGAAACCAAGATCTTATAAAGATTAAAGGTTAAGCTTAGTGCACTGTAAGGGTTTAAAATTACTGTTCGAGAATTAACAAGTGATAAAAAAATCTAATTATTTGTCATCATATTTTTCTTGAACATTTTAATTTTGAAGTATTTTCTAATAGTCAAAATGATATTGCAGAATGTCATTGGTGTTGGGCATGCAGGCACAGCTCAGGAGTTTGATCCCTTGCCTTGCAACTGTGAGATCCAGGGATTGAATCCCAGCTACAGCCCATGCAAACCCACATGCTGAGCTTCAGTGCAGCTGGTAACCACCTAATGGCTGTGAAAGTTCTCACCCTCCACACGGAAAGCCTCAGGGCACTCCCATTTCCACCTGTGTGGAATAAGACTATTTCACAACTAATGATGTACAAATATGGAGACTGCTTTAGGTTCTCCCCACTTCTCTCTCTGTCTCTCTCTCTCTCTGTCTCTCTCTGTCTCTCTCTTTCCCTCTCTCTCTGTCACCTTCTCTCAAACAATAAGATAAATCTTTTAAAAAAGTCATTGGTGTTATAAAATCAATGCAATGATTGTACAAGATAGTTACGTAAGAACAGGAAGGGTAATAGCAAATCAATGTTATCTTTGTAAAGGAGAAAAACATTCTTTTGTTCTTAAGAAACTGAAAGTAGATAAATCTTTTCCAAAGAATATGGCACCCAAAGCCATGATCCATCATAATCTTTTTAGATATAAAAACCATACCTCATCATATTCTCTCTAGGTATCTAAATTCTAGATTGTGAGTATGAGGAAACTAGGTGGGCCAGGAACATAACAGAGAAAAAAAATGTCTAGGAAACTAATATTCTTGGTACCCAGATTATTGAAATTGGATTTTACTTTGCATGCTTAAAAAGCAAATTTTCTAAATCTCAATGACTTTTTAAAGAATTGTGTACTAGTTATAAAATAAAAATCTAATCTTAACAAATGTCTTTGATATAAATAATTGGCTTGAAATATACATTATATTTTTTGTTGTTGTTAATCGAGTTAATTAACTCTTCCATGTATAACTTACTATCATATTTAGTTTAATCATATTTGCTTTAAAAACGCATAGTATAGTAGATTGACCACTTTGTTCTATAAAAATTACTAACGAAGTGAGTGAAGAATACTTGTATTAACATTAATACCTATAATATGCTTCACTTTATAATTCACACCTTCAACATATTTAGAATAAAGCTTTAGGCTTTGCTAAAATACTTTGACAAAATTCAATATCCATTTATGATAAAAACCATCAACAAAGTAGATATAGTTTAACACAATAAAGGCCACATATAAGAAGTGCACAATTAACACCATACTTAACAATGAAAAGCTGGAAGTCTTCCCTCTAATATCAAGAATAAGACAAGGATGCTCACTCTTGCCACATTTATTCAACATAGTATTGGCAATCCTAGCCTGCAAAATTAGGTAAGAAAAAGAAACACATACATTTAAGTAGAAAAAAAGTAACACTGTCACTATTTGCAGATGACTTAATATTATATATAGAAAACCCCAAAGACTCAACCCCAAAACTGTTATAAACAAATTCAGTAAAGTTGTGTGATACAAATTATTCAAAATTAGTTGGGTTTCTATATTCTTATAATAAACTATCAGACAAAGAAATTAAGGAAATAATTTCATTTGTAATTGCACTAAAAAAATAGAAATATTTTAAACAAAAAGGTGAAATAATTGTATACAAACAACTGTAAGACATTGATAAAGAAATTGAAGAAGACAAATAAGTAGAAAGATATTCCATGCTCATGAATTGGAAGAATTAATATTTGTAAATATCCACACTCTCCAAAACAATATACAGTTGCATTGCAATCAGTATCAAAGTTCCAATAGCCTTTTTCACAGAAACAAACAATATTAAAACTTATATGAAACCATAGAACTCCCTGTATAACCACAGCGATCTCAAAACAGAACAAAGTTGTAGTCACTATGATTCTGGATTTCAAACTATACATAAAGTTACAACAATATTCAACATAGTATGGTATCAGAATAAAAGCAAACACATAGATCAGTGGAACAGAATAGAGGCCCCAGTGGTAAACTAATATATATATGGTCAGTGAATTTATGACAAAGGAGCCAAGAATAAACAATGGGGAAAGAACAGTTTCTTCAATAAAGAATGTTGGGAAAACTGGACATTCACAATCAGGAAAATGAAAAAATGGTCAATCACTAATCACTAATTATCAGGAAAATACAAACTAAAACCAGAATGAGATATCATGGCTATTATCAAAGTGATAAGACATAACAAATATTGGTGAGCCTGAGGAGAAAAGGAAACCCTGTGCACTACTGGTGGGAATGTAAATTGGTGCAGCCACTAAGGAAAGCACATGAAGGCTCCTCAAAAAATTAAATAAAACTACCACATGGTTTAGCAGTTCCACTTCTTGGTTTTAATCCCACTCCTTAAAGTGAAAACCCTATCTTGAAAAGATATCTGCACTCCCATGTTCATTGCAGCATTATTTACAATAGCCAAGATGTGGAAACAACAAAATGACCATGAATAGATGAATGGAAGAAGAAATTATGGTATCTTTTATACAAGTGTAATGCTCAGGTGCCCATTATTAGCACAGTGCCCGGTGCCAGATAAATATGTATTAGTTGAATCTATGCCAATAAAACAGAACATTGTAAAATCCAGGAATAATTGTGTTGGCAATTGGATACTTTGAATAATAATGGATAATAACATATATAAACAACAATAGATCATGGTTTCAGAATATTTTCCAAGTGAAGAAAGGAGGTCTGATTAAACTTATGGTTGTTCTGGAGTTGAATAAGGAAAACAAGGATGGGTGTAAAACCTACAGAATTCTTTTTCTTTCAGAAAGAGTCAAAAGCAAGTTCACTTCGTAGAAATAGATTTTCTGGAAGAATGGTCATTGACAATTTTTCTTAATGCTCTCATTTTTAAAAAAAAATACCATTTTATTAGAGTAATGTAAAACATGCCTTTTCTCTTCTCCAGTTTATGAATGGATCAGAATGCACAAAACCCTAAAAATTGAGGTAAAAGGTTCATGAGTTTAACTAACATTTTTCTTGCTAGACAGTCCTTTTATTTTTACAAAACTAACATTTCTGTTAATATTATATTAAAATGAGTTTCATAGTACCACTTGAAAAAGCTGTATGATGACAGTTTTTAAGAAGATAAACATGAGAAACACAGAATCCAGTTTAGTATTCAGCCTGCACTGCAAGAGAAGTTTCTCTTAAAATAAAGATATAAAATGTGATTAAGTAAATATTTTTAGTTTGAAAAAAAATTCATAATTTTCGGGTTATAAATATTTAATTTCCAAGAATCTTTATTCCTGAAACATTGAATAGTTAGAACCATTGTATAAACAAAGAGTATGAATCAAAAGTTAAAATGTGGTTAGGCTCTAAAATATTGGAGAAAGTGCTGGACTTGGCAAATATGCAAACATATTCCTGGCAATAGCAACATATAGTTTGATCATCTATTTCTTGATCCTCCCATGGATAATTAACACATGCCCTCTCCAAACAGTTTATCCTAAGTATATATAATGTTACTAATTAAAATGTTCCATTAATGTCCACATTATATTTCATAGCTCAGTTATTTTTCTAGGCAGGTAAATGAATGTATGCTTATTATTAGTTTACATTTTGAATCCTATCCAATAGTAATTCAAAATCATTCTATGCCATTTCCAGCATTGAACTAACTCCATATGCTGAAGACTAAGAAGTACTCTCCCACTCTTTCTTTCTTTTAAGTTACAGACTTTGTAACTTTGCCAAATGATAGTCTTAGATGCTTAGATCTAATATGATAGCTTTTATTTATGTGTTGTTAAAGTAGAAAAGATCTTTCATTCAAAATCTCTTTAGTTTATGTATATATATTTTTAAAGATTTATTTTTATTGTTTTTTGACAGAGAGAGAGAGACAGACAGACAGAGACAGAGAGAAGGGGGAGGGTCCAGAGCAGTCTTAATAGTTGACAGTATTAGTTTTCCATATAGTTTCACTCCACAGGTGGGCACAGAGCTGCACAGGGCAAGAACTGTGCCAGGAGCCTCAAGTATAGGCCCAGGCAAGAATTGAACTAGGGGCACACCTCAGTTCAGTATATGGGTCCGCATGGGCCGGGCCTGGGATTCGATCCTCAGGCTCTTGGGCTGCAAAGACAGCACTTAACCTGCTGAGCCATCCCAGCTTCCCCTAGTTTATGTATATTATGAAACTAATTTAGACATTTTATTTAATCATTTGAATTTATGTGAGGTTAGTTTCACCTGCTAATATCTATGATTGAAAAACAAAACAAACAAACAACAACAACAACAATGGCAAAACTATGGGGTCCTGGGATCACAGAATCTAATTTATGAGGTAGGAGAAGCAGGAAGAAGATGAACACTGACAAGTAACAAAGAGGGCCCAAGAAATATGCATTGAACTTTCTTTGTCTTTTCCTTGCTATGTCTCCCATTGATAGATATAAGCCTTCTATACATGCCAATATGTTAATTTAAAAGTTTTCTAATAACTTATTTTAAAATAAAGCATTTTAAGTTCTTAAGAGATGTGAGTATAACTTTTTGAGAATATCTTGCCTTGTACAGGATTCAAAAAATATTGGGTCATAAGCTCCATGTGGGGACTGATTTCTGTAGACAGTAATAGTGATGACATTGTGATGATGGAGGCACATGATGATCTTTACAAGTACCAAGGTATTTGTCATAGCTTAATCCAATTCAGGCTCATACGACTAAATGCATCACCTTGGCAAAGCACTACATTTCTTTGATGTTTTAGTTTATTTAATATATATATATATATATAAATGATGGCTTTTGAATAGGTGGTTTAGTATCTATTCTATCCAATTGCAGCCCAAACTCTAATGGGAGACTGACAACTCCTAAATGAAGGTATGGAACTGATCCATGTAATGGCAATTCTGTTTCTCTTGACATTGATGGGAACTTAGGCCTAGTCATTAAGCACAACATGTCTCCTGGAACATGCACCAGTTTTGAGATGTCAAAGAATAAATTTCTGCTAGTAAGACTAAAAAAGAACATTGCCAGATGTCTCTAGGAAATAATACTTACCTTAAACTCTAACTCAATATACATGCAATGGTTATAAAGCATCTTTTATTATCTATTACCTGACATAGAAATATCTTGTTGTTTATTGGAAAGATTATTCTAAAATTAAGTATAAGTAAAAAATAAAAGTTACAAATCTCAATATTAGTCACTCAGTTATAATTCCTTTAGGTATCTTAATCTTCCACTTGTCAAACACAATGCAGTCACAAACTACCCTCCTCACCTTGAGTCTGTGTTTCATCTTTTGGAATTCGCCAAATAGTTTCAACTGAAAATAATATTTTAGACCATATCTGACTAGTGAGTAATCTACTTTTGGAACTTTGCTGCATATTTCAGTTATAAAATTGGAATACATATCTGGTGCCCTTAATTATTTTAGTAGAATAAATGCAAGCCACATATCCCATTCTGACAAAATCTTCTTTTCCTCTAGAGCTTGTTTCTACAAAGCTATCCAAATAGCAAGAATTTAAAGGTATATGAAATTTGGTTATACAGTGTTCCCTCGCCACTTCGCGCTTCATGTTTTGTGGCTTCAGTGCTTCGCGGGTTTTCCCAAAATATTCATCAAAAAATAAAAATGAAAAAATACAACCATGTCGGCAGCCACATTGCGGAAAGGAGCATTGTTTCATGTGGATGTGCGAGAGAGAAGGATCCCTGCATGTCAAACAAAGAGATGAGTTGACTCAGAGTCCATCCCACGGGCTCTCATCAAGGCGCGTGATGGGTTTCCGGTGTGACATCGACCAATGAGAGGACGAGTGGATTTATCCCTGTGAGCTGATTGTATGAGCATCATCGCAGCCTCACCTAGCATCTTCTCTTGTTGTATCTCACCAGTCTTGTCCATGATGTTGACTGTCTCGCATACTGTAGTTTAGTGTTGTGTTGGCGATAACTTGTTTTGTTTAAGTGATAACTTTTTTTTATTAATTAAGCCCTTATAATGCCGCCTAAGCGCTGTGCCCCTGCAAAAGCTTCCTCCGGGGCGCCCAAGAGGAAGAAGATGATGACCATCAGTGAAAAAGTGAAACTTTTAGATATGATCAAAGAGGGCAGAAGTGATGCATCTGTGGCACGCCATGACGGGGTGAAGGGATCTACAGTGCGGGACATCAAGAAAGAGGAAGCAAACATCCGCAAAACTGCTTCAATCACCTTCAATAAAGAAGCGAAACGTGTGGTAACTCCGCGCAATAACAGAATTGTGAAAATGGAAGCTGCACTGGCATTGTGGATTGCTGATGGCAGGAAAAAGACAGTGAGTTTGGACACTAATATGATCAGGACAAAGGCCAAAGCTCTCTACGACCAAATCTTGCCCAATGACAACAATGAAGAGGCTGAAGAAGGTGCTGACGAACCTCAAGCCAGTACTAGCGCTGCCAGGAGTGATTCGCCTCCTCGAGGAAGAGGCTTTTCAGCCAGAAAAGGCTGGTTCGAAAAATTTCAAAAAAGACACGGCCTCAGAAACGTGCTTCTGTATGGTGAGGCTTCCTCTGCTGACAACGATGCTGCTTGTCGTGATGTGGAGGAAAAGTTTCATAACCTCATCAGTGAGAGAGGCTACCCCTCCCTCACTGAAAACGAAGAGGAAGACGAAGAAGAAACTGAAAAGCGTGGCCTTACCTTGGAGAATCTGCAACAATTGTGCAACATGGCAAGAGCGATGCAACAATTTGCACAAGACATTGATGACAATATGGTTCGAGCTGTCGAGTTCAGCAATGGCATTGACGGGGTTATGTCCTTGTACAGGGGAATTTTGAAGGAAAAGAAAAACAAAGACAACAACTCCCCATCACCATGTTTCTCTCCAAGGTAAAGCCCCCGGCTCTACCGTCAGCGCCTCCAGCAGAAGAGGCTCCGAGTGAGCCTAACGCTTCTACGAGTCACGTGACAGCCTCTCCTCCGCCACCAACACAAGACTCTTCGCCTCTCTCAGAAAGCAATGTTGATTATTGTTTATTACTGTATAAGATTTTTTAATTAACCTTATTAATTAGCACTGACACGTTTAAGTAAATACATGTACTGTTGTAATTTTTGTCTTAAATGAGTAAAGTATGAATACTGTTTACATATTTAAAACATTCTTGTACCCGCATACACGAAAATTCCTAGGGGCAAATCCTACTTCGCGGTTTTTCAGCTTTCGTGGAAGGTTCTGGTCCCCATTAACCACGAAAAATGAGGGATCACTGTATACACATTGTTGCAATTTAGGTCTTTCATTGTTTCTTTATGTTATTTTTCTCAGGTTAAAAGAAACCACAGAAAAGGTTTTACGTATAAAACAACCAACAGTTTTATTCTGGGTACATTACCAATGTATTTTAAGTGTAACTCAGTATTAAAATTCCTCCTCAATAATAGCTTAGGTATGGCTTTAAATATATGGTTATAGAAAGACAAAAATTCATAGAAATGGTGATTAAAATGGGTTAACAATAGTCTCAATAAGGCAGCTAATGATTTTCTTAGCTTTTCTCATCTGACATTTGGTATTGTTAACAAAATAAAATTATTTTCCTGAAATAAAATACATTTTAATTAAAAATCATTAGACAACTCAGATACACACACACACACACACACACACATATTAACTTGATTTGACTCTGTCACATAGTTTTTCATTTGAGGTTTATAGAGGAAATTACAGACCTATGACAGGAGCATATCAGATAAAACCCATGCATTTGAAATATCCTCATAAATAAAAAAGTCACTATTTTCAAACATTTTTGTAATTGACACCTGCTCAATAGTGCTGTCTTCCCTATAGTACACATATTACCCCAACAGTCAGTGGGTAATGCCATGCTTTTTAATTATTCCAGGAGGTGCTCAAACATTGATAAGAATGATAGTGCTATGTCATTTCAAATAGAATAAACCTGTGACATGTTCCTGGAAGTCAATTTATGGCACACTATTATACAAGAAATAAAGGAAAATTACTTCAGAAAGATTTAAAAAAGCCCAATGTATGGGTAACAGAGACCATTTCATATAACATAAAGCATATCACTTAATCTATTTATGCCTCAATGCAACCTCCCTTCTTTGTGTCAATATTAAAATATTGCATCAGCTACTATGAAGGAGCCCTTGGCGTCTAACAAAATATATATGTAGGGAAAGCTGGGATGGCTCAGTGGGTAAAGAGCTCACTTTGAAGCCCCAAGGACCGAAGATCGAATCCCGGCCCCGGCCCCGGCCCATGCGGACCCACATGCTGAACTGGGGTGTGCCCCCAGTTCAGTTCTTGCCAGGACCTATGTGGGAGGCTCCCGGACCAGTTCCTGCCCTGGGCAGCCCTGTGCCTGCCTTTGGAGCGAAATTATGTGGAAAACTAATGTCAACTGTGGAGCCTGCTCTGGGCCCTTCCCCTTCTCTCTGCCTCTCTCTGTCTCTGTTTCTCTCTGTCAAAAATCAATAAAATAAATCTTAAAAATAATAAATAAAGAAAAAAAAATGTAAACCTTTAGTAAACATTGTTACTATATCAATACACCATGCACATTCGTGCAAATGGGTGTGTGTGCTCACACACACACACACACACTCACACTCACCAAAGGAATACATTTGTAACAGTTAAAAAATTAACTGCTTTACTAAAATTCTGGTCTAAATAGTGAAAATTGCCTGTATTATTTTAGATAATTTAGGCTGTAAGCAACTATTCAAAATTGGTTTTCTCTAAATAATTTGGATAGGGATATTGTTTTAAAAGTTATCTATAACTTATTTATTTATTTTTTATGTTAAGGTGAACTTAGGGAAGTCAAGGGCTGAAATAACTTCATTAGAGTCACTTTCACAAACTTCATAGCTGATCTAATGAAAGTATACATAAAATCAGTTGAACAGTTTTGGAATAGACTATATAGCATTTGTTTTTAAAAGTTTTTTGCAATGTAGATTTGTATTAATCTAACCTCCCGTTATTTTTATATTGTATGGAATCAATAGTCCTAATACATTTTTCTGAAAAGAATCATTTGTACCAAAAAAACACCAAAAAAACCAAAACCAAAACAAACCTAAAACTTTTCTTGGCTTGAAATTTATACCAGGGTGATATATAGAAAATGTAATGTAGAATTGTACATCTGGAAACAATGTAATTGATATCAATTAATGTCACCCCAATAAATTTAACAAAAAAAAATAATTAATTAAAATAAAATAAGGGCTGGTGATGAAAAGTGAGCCAATTCTGGGTAGTGAGCACATAATGTGATGTATAGACAATGTAATGTAGAATTGTACACCTGGAAACAATGTAATTGATATCAATTAATGTCACCCCAATAAATTTAACAACAACAAAAAAAGAAACAGATTTATACCAGGGTGTCTGTACCTTGAGTCTTTTCAAATTTCCCTTGTCCCGATGCTTAAAGGCATTTCCTAGCATTTTTGCCAAAAAAAATTAATGATTTATTTACGCATATGGTTAATTCCCAAACGGGATTTAGGCATGCTTCCTGTAATATCAAAACTTTGCTTAACTTTTACTTAACAATTTTTTTTTTTACTACACTACCCCAAACTCTGAGGATATGAATTCTGATAAGAAGCTTTAGTGAGAACTGATCATCTGCTTCCCTGCAGTGATCATCTGAACTTATTTTATCATGATCAATATTTCTGGTATCAGCCAAAGTCCAATTTTGTCTTGCTATTTTCTAATAACTACATATTAATCCACAGGTCATTCTGTATATCCCCAAATCTTATTTGTATTTTATGTAATCCCTAATCCACAAATCCTTTCAGTGTTTCTCTGTAATTCTTGGACAATAATCACAGTATATCCCACACTATATCTACACAATTTTTTCTGAACCAGCCCTTCACTTTCTTCCTCTAGTTTGAACTTTGTTCTCTTCTGAGGTCACTGCATCCAGTACAGCCCTCGCAAATAGATGGCTACTCTTTCTCCTTTAGGTGATTTTTTTTTTTTAACTCTCAGTTGCTACTTTCAGACTATCATGAATCTATATCCTCCCCCCGTCTCTCACACACACTCACACACACAACTCCGTTGAAGTTTATGGTATCAGTTTGTGTCTCTACAATCAGCCCTTGTTCAGGCTTTCTGTTCAACTCTATTAAGGGATAATTTTAATATCTGCCTTACTGACATCTACTCTATCACTGTCCTAGTCAACATTCTTCAAAATTGCATTACCATTTGAATAATCCATCTAGCATCCTGACCATTTGGTTCTTCTTTTTTTTACTTTTATTGATTTTTTTTTCTCCTTCATCTTATACTATTACTAAGATGATATCCTAAAACTTGTCATTATAATAAATGCAGCATATCTCAAATCTCAATTTTAACTACCCTACCTGAGAGCACTACCTGCAATTTTAAAATTTATTCCTTTTAGAACCAAAGTTAATTAATAATCTTATCCTTTCAGGTGACTGTTTCACAGGTTACTTTTTATCTCCTCAGACTTCCAAAACTCACTTTCTTTTTAACCAATAACTTTCCTATTTCAATGTTACGCAACCAACAATTTCTAGGTATATATGGTAAATTTGTAATTTGAACAGGGTTCCAAATTTTTTCTGTACTTAGACAGCTTATTAGGTGATCTTTGTTTGGCTTTGTGTTTTACTCTCACTTCATCACAGTCCTAGAGTGACATTTTCCCCTTAACATACCCTTTAATAGTTTTTAAATTACAAATTACTATATATATGAAAATAATAAATTTACTCTGAAAGCATTATTGACATTAAAAATTGACAATGTGGTACCAAGAGAAGCATTTCTTTGGTAAAATAACCACAATTTAGGGTTTAGCCAATTTTGAGTTAATGTCCACATATTTTTAGTAGTCTCAATTTTAAATGTTCATGTAATATAAACATTTTTTTTCAAGGAATTATGCTTTTGACACTAAGTATACCTTACTATATAGATGTATATGGCTTTTTCTAAGTTCTGAGGTTAGAATTGTACAGCTAAGATAATCCAGTAATATATATATTGATGGGAATGAGGGTAAAATATTACTTTTGGAGTAATAATTAATTTTGCTTTGAATTGTTTACCTGATCCCACACCCAAGGCTAATTATCTAGATTTATGTTCCCAAATATACCTAAAAACTCTATTCCTTTTTAACTTCACTGACTTATTTCCTTTTATTAAAGTATAATTTGCATATAATAAAATCCACTCATTTTAAGTATAAAGTTTGATGAATTATAGTAATTGAATATAGCTATGGAACTTTCACCACAATCAAGATACAGAAACTTCCCATCATCAGAATGATATTTTATATTATTCTGTGAAATGGCTTATATTTAGTAAAAGAACATGTTGACCTAGCTGTGAATGCCAGCTGGCTTTTAACAATGCTGAGCACTTGCTGTTAGTGTCAGGCTGCTCAGAATATCAGGGGATTCATCTCTTTTACACTTGCCATTTAACTGAAAAGAAGGAATTAACCAGAAGATGAAATTCACATCTTCCTAGTACACAGTATACATATCTAATACTGGAATAAATATATTTTCAGCTAGTTTCTGCTACATAGATAGAATGTCTCTATTCTTAGACAAGGCAAACCCTCCTCCCTATGTACTGGATTCCATCCTATATCACTACAGCAAGTTATTTCCTCCTACAATTTTCTTCTCTTCCTTCTAAAATGTTACTTTTCCCTTTATCTTGTGTCATCTCCATCAGCG
This sequence comes from Craseonycteris thonglongyai, assembly GCA_004027555.1. NCBI lineage: Eukaryota > Metazoa > Chordata > Mammalia > Chiroptera > Craseonycteridae > Craseonycteris > Craseonycteris thonglongyai. The sequence goes on from PVKE010030870.1 coordinate 18,593, forward strand.
CACAAGTATTCTGTATTACTTCTCACATTAAAAATAAAGACAATGGGGAAGCCGGGATGGCTCAGTGGGTTAAGTGCTCACTTTGCAGCCCTGGGGACCAAGGATCGAATCCTGGCCCCAGCCCGTGTGGACCCATATGCTGAACTGGGGAGTGCCCCCAGTTTAGTTCTTACTGGGGCGAGACCCCAGCCTAGTTCCTGCCCTGTGCAGTCCCGTGCCCACCTGTGGATTAAAACTATGTGGAAAAATCAATGATGTGCAACTATGGAGACTGCTCTGGGCCCTCCCCCTTCTCTGTCTCTGTCTGTCTCTCTCTTTGTTGAAAACAATAATAAATAAATAAATAAATAAATAAATAAAGACGAAAAATACTTTCCCTGATCCTTCATCCTCCTCCAGCTTTTATAACACTTATCTCATTTCAAATGAAATTACTTAACTGCTATACATACTCAGTGCCATAATTTCATTTTCCTCTATTCTCCTTAAATCTCATCTAGTTGCTTTCAGCATTTTTCAGCAGCAGCTACCATCAAGGTCACTAATGGACTCCATATTTTCCAAGCTATGGATTAGTTCTCAGACCTCATTCTATTTGACTGATCAGCAGCATTTGACATGATTGCTCCCTTATTCTTTTTTTTTCTTTTTTTAAAGATTTATTTTTTTTATTGTTTTTGACAGACAGAGACAGAGAGAGAGCGATAGAGAGAGAGACAGAGACAGAGAGAAGGGGGAGGGCCCAGAACAGTCTCCATAATTGCACATCATTGGTTTTTCCAC